>JAMZEH010000068.1:2945000-3135000 GCA_024699665.1 Ostrea denselamellosa | reverse complement strand
CTCAAATGAAGTAGGAACTAGCTGTGTTTTCATGAGATGCTCTATCACTTGATTCAACAACAACATCAATTGGTCAGTAATACATGAAATGCACCAATAAAAAAACTGTTTTTGAATGATTTTAGTTTTTGAGTAATGTTTTTCCAATGAATTTTTTAAAGTAAAGATTTGTGAATAATGCAAAAATAAAGGTATTTTTCATTGGGAAAATTTATGTTACATATGGGATTTTAGCAACATTAAAATAGAAATGTCTACAAATACTTTTACAAAATTCTATGACCATTATTTTAGGGGTACCCTACAATATATGTCCTTATTACCGGTAAATTGTGGAAACCAATTCTTGTACATTCTCCATATTGCACAGATTTGATGGGATGAAATTTCATGCATACATTTTCTGTGTGTGGAAAACTGATATGAATAATATATATCAATGTGGTTTGAAATTTATGGGGTTAAGAGAACTGAAAAGTCTGCAAAACATCACAAGTTCCCCACCCACCCCCATTTCCCCAGTGAAATCTAAGGATTCCACAGTATTTAGTTTTCAAAACAATGCCATAACTAAATCATGTTTTTCATGAGCATCATTTCTCTGGAACATACTAGTTAAATGTCAGACTATCTGTTCTACTGTAGAAAATGGCAGCAATGCCATCCTTCCAATCTTCTTTTTACAAACTTATAGTGCTAGTACAATACACTATCATCTACTTACGTTCACAATGGCCTCGCACGTCTGGGGCATGTCTGTGATGATGCCGTCCGTGATAATTAGAAGTATGAAGTAGTCATTGCCATCACGCTTCTGAGAAGCAAACCTGTATAAAACAAAATCATGATGCTGTTTATACTAAATACACCATAACCTAACATTGAGATGAAATATCAGCACACAGAGGGCAAAACAATGGGATTTTTTTTTTCTTCATTCTCTGAATGTAGGACTGATGGAAGTCATGAATTCAAATGCAAAACAAAAGTGACAATTTTTTGTAAAAAAAAAACCAAAATTGTGATTTTCTTTGTTGAAATATTGTGTCACCACTGAATTTGCATTGCTTTAAAGATATGCTCAGAACCTTGCAAAATCCCATATGAGTTAAACTAACCAATGAAATATCAAATTTTGAGATGTTTACTTTCCTTTCATACATGCTAACATTTAAGATATTCAATGTGTATCAGTCATATTTCATATCTAGTAAATGGAAATATAAAATTAATCATTCACTGCACATATTTTAAGGCAATTGGATTTTTCTTATTTTTTTTTTTTTTACCAACCAAGGACAGATAACTCTTTAAGAAAGTTTCAAGTTCGAAAAAGGTAAATGTCTAATCATGGCCCAGTCATGTAAATTGTTCTTCTTCAATTTCATCATTATTTAACAATAAACATTTGTGTTTATCTAAATCATTCAAAATTGATACCTATCTTTTCATTGATATACACTGAATACCTTCATATAAATTTCTTGTAGATATACTAACGGTAATTGATACGAATGTGATGTCTATACCACACGATGCCACTTTTTCCTGTTCTCCATACAGTCTAGAACATGGAGACATGAAATCAGTTTCCTCACAGGGGCTCGTCAAGAATTGACCCTCTCTATTATAGATATAGATGGTGATAATTTTAATAAGACGAAAAGTTTGTGATGCAACTCTGTGTGAAACGAGCCCCTGTGGTTTCATACACAAAATAAGTCAGTGGCTGCACAGCAATACGCACTGTCATGTTTAAAATTTTTGTTCAACAGAGACATCACATCAAAATTTTATGAGGTATCACTGTTTTATAAAAGCTGGTTTAAAAGAACTGTGTCCTACTTTGCCACGTGGTTGATACAGGGAGCGAAGTTCGTGGGTCCGTAGAGCTGTACCGACTGTATGGCCTTGTGGTAGGAGTCTAAGACTCCCTCAATCCCCTGGCAGTAAGGGTTGTTGGGATTACCATTCTACAACAAAAAGTACATACATGCCAACTTTCCCGATTTAGGCGGGATTTACCCGATTTAGGTGGGATTTACCCGATTTTAAGCATGATTCCCGCTTTCCCGATCGAGAAAACAAAAATCACGATTTCGTAAAAATTCTTCCCAAACAACAAATCCCGATTTCCAACCCGAATTTAGAATCCCGCGCCATTGCTTTTTTTTTCAGTTTTGTTGAAGTTAAAGTTACGGAGAATAAAACACACTTGATGCTGTGTTAATATGTGATACATGTACAATGATTAGATTGATATTATCTTTGAAAAGACAAATATTTACTTTCACGGCAATATTTAGACCTTTCAAAAAGGTCGTCGCACGCAAAATCTCCCATGAAGATTTTTAAAAGTTGGCATGTATAAAAGTACATTCAGCAAAAGTTCCGTATACAATAAACTGGTCTTCAACTGAAAATAGACTTCTGTCCAATTTTGAAGTGTATCTTATTCTGATAGAATAATGATATTTCTGAGTCAATAAAATTTATATTGAGATTAGAGTTTAGATATGTTCAAAATATTAATAAATTACTTGTGGTAATTTAAGTAAGTCATATATACAGTGTTCAAAATATTTTTGTTTTGCATCAAAGTCTGTTCTCAGTTTATGATTGTGAAGCCTGACCATTTTATCAAAACATCATGACCTGCATGCACAGAGGTATCTGGGAAAATTTTTTCCCCCAAAAATATTGAATATTTCTAACTTTAACTTCAAATCATGTACTCCATAATCAAGATAGGGTTGATTTAAAAGTGGAGTCTTCTTGTAACAGAATTATTTTCTTCCTGAATTTTGAAACTTTAAATTGAAATTCATGAATGAGCCATACCAAAGCAAACTCATGGGAAACAACTCCGTCTGGAGGCAGCCTAGCTCCAAATCCAAGTACTGGAAATAACTTGTCCCTGAAGAAAAACAGAAATTTATTGTATTACACTTTGTTTGCTAAACCACATGTTTGTGCCATGGTCCTCTTCATTATCAATCTTGGTGATTTTCTAGATATCACTTAATCAACAATTTAAACCATCAGTGTCAATGTCCGATTTTACTGTTTTTAAAATGCTCACATATCCCCCCACATTTTTCAACATTATAGAATCGATCAGAAATTTCTGATGACGGGATATTTTAGGAAGTATGCTTACGTGTCATAGTCCTGGATGATGTTCCCGACAGCTCTTAAAGCATTGGCATAAGGATTAGGTCTGTACGGGTTAATGTAATGAAGAGAAGACGGGGATTTAGGGTCTCCGTTTGAAGCCGTGAAATCAACAGCAAATGTACAGTGTAGCTGGGTCCTGTAGAACAGAAATGGATCATTATCATGATTATCACCACTGTCAATATCATAAATATAATTTTTTTACTTTCAGATTCTTCAGAATAATACAACTGTTATGGACTGTTTAGCAGGGAGACATCACAAATTATCAGATCTTAGTACGATTATAACCTATCATCCTCAGGTTATAATCGTACTAAGATCTGATAATTTGTGATGTCTCCCTGCTAAACAGTCCATAACAGTTGTATTTTCCTGAAGAATCTGAAAGTAAAAAAAAATCAAATGTTTATTGACTTATATGCCATATCTATTATTCAAAACATCAACAAAATCGTAACAACTTTTTCTGCAGAAAATTCAAATAAATTTTCAAAGTTTTCAAGAGATGAAATCTATGTTACCCTCAACTACATATTTGTTTTATTACACTCAATGCCATACATTTGTTAGAGACATGTGTTAAACAAAGCAAAACACTGAAGTTCGAGACAGTTAAGTGAGCGTTAATGTGACAGATAGTTTTGGATTGTGATGTCATAACAGAATCACGCAAAACTATAACATCAAGCATCAACACTGCATAAAATATTTCATAAAAACAAGAAGTAAACATCAAGTGAAATGCAAAATTGCATTAGAATATGAATATTTATCTTCCCAGTTGCTGTTTGTGATCTGTTAATGTTGACAATGACATCACTGTTAGAACTTCAATAATCAAAAGTCCCGCGGGTTAGAATAGGTCCTCAGTACACCTTGCTTGTCATAAGAGGCGACCAAATAGGGTGGTCCTTCAGATGAAACTGCAAAAACTGAGGCCCAATGTCACAGCAGGTGTGGCAAGATAAAGATCTCTCCCTGCTCAAAGGCCATTTAAGCACTAAGCATAAGCCTAAATTCTGCAGCTCTTCACCAGTAATGGTGACATCTCAACACAAAAAACCCAAACAAACAAAAAAAACCTATATCTAAGGTTGTATGGGAACATACATATCTTGTGCTGTACAAATTAGTGTCAAACTTTTCCTGTGTTGTTCTAAATCATGTAAGAAAAAAATATTAAACTCACAAAACGTAAATCACAAGAAGAGAGAGTACTCTGAAATTTTGGGCAAGACAAAAATAAGACAGAGATTGTATATACTCACCCTCCTCTGACGTAATCCAGAAATGAGTAAACTTTCTCTATCCTACAACTCATCAACTCCACCTACAAAATATAGGGTAACAATTCTTCATTAAATAATGGATCTGTATTCACAGAAGATAATGATATGGAATTATTTAAAACTTTTAAGCTGCGAGCCTCTAGGGGACAGAGATCAATTCAAATCATCACTTAAAACATGAAGTCAGAGACTCAAGGTCCTGTTTATGAAACCAAGGACAAAACACAGACAGGTACTCGCCATGCCTGAGTTTACACAACCAAAGACAAAACACAGACAGGTACTCACCGTGCCCCAGTTTACACAACCAAAGACAAAACACAGACAGGTACTCACCGTGCCCCAGTTTACACAACCAAAGACAAAACACAGACAGGTACTCACCGTGCCCCAGTTTACACAATCAAGGACAAAACACAGACAGGTACTCACCGTGCCCCAGTTTACACAACCAAAGACAAAACACAGACAGGTACTCACCGAGCCCCAGTTTACACAATCAAGGACAAAACACAGACAGGTACTCACCGTGCCCCAGTTTACACAACCAAAGACAAAACACAGACAGGTACTCGCCATGCCCCAGTTTACACAACCAAAGACAAAACACAGACAGGTACTCGCCATGCCCCAGTTTACACAACCAAAGACAAAACACAGACAGGTACTCACTGTGCCCGAGTTCTTATATTTGCTGCCTTTCTTTGCTGCTTTCTTTGCATTGATACACTGAAATCAATTGACAAAAATGAATACAAAATGAAATGTGAGGTTTCAACCAGATTTACTGCACACAGTTTAGATTTTTTTTTTTTTAATGAGAATTGTTTTCAGTTTGTTTGAAATTCCATATTCTATAAAGGTGAAAGTTATGTAAATAAAACTAGTGAAAGACTGTACAGGTATATGTTGTATCTTGATAGGTATTTAAAATGACAAAATCCACCCATAACAAGTCGGGGACTGTGGATTCCTTACTTTACACTAAATATTTAGAAACATCGGAGACGTCAAAATGCAAAAATAGAATTCCCGTGTGGTTTCTTAATCATAAAATTTTACTTAAAGAATTAACATCACTTAACAAAGTAGACACATCCCAGGAATTCCAAGTGGTTTCTTTAATTTTACATGTAATTTAATTTTGTAAGTGATGCTTCTCTCGAAATTACACAATTAATAAATTCTTCCTGTGTGTTTAAGAAATCTGCGGTGTGTTATGTTAAACTGTGCCAGGACCATGTAGAAGACTGAGATAAGCTCACTCTGATTTTAGTCTCGCTCTGATCTCAGTCTCACTCTGATCTCAGTCTCACTTTTATGTCAGTCTCAATCTTTCTTTAAGTGTTACCTTTATACATTAAAAAGTGAGTTTGTCTAAATTTCGAGGTTCTAAAGGTTGATAAAAGCAAGTCTCACCTCAAACACGTTCTGTTGACTGGGTCCTCGAGACAATTCTCTCATATTGGTCATGAATTCTCCAATAAAGTCATGTCTTCAAAGGAATAATAATTAGAGAGGTTAATTACGAATGAAGGTAAAATAACAGAACAAGTCACTTGAATCATACTGAAATATTTTACTTTGCAATTGTAAGTGAAATATAGTGCTTTATATACTTCCAGAGTTGTCATATGAATTCATGCAATTAACAACGCACAGAAAATTTCTCTATGACAACCACGTTCATGCATGTAAATGATTCTGTTATGTTGATCCTAATAAGGATAGCTTACCCACCATCTGCATCCCAGTCATAACACTCGATCTTGATTGTCCTGTAACAAATATTCATCAGACAGGTTCTCAATAAAACTTCAGTCACATACAGGTGCAATTTATAAGTGGCTATTTATTTACTATATTGGATAAAAATTGAGTTTTTTGAAAAGCATGATAAAAAACAAACTTTTAAAAATAATATGTGACAGCATTGGTTTGGTAAAATCTGTAATTCTGTTTCACAGAGAGATGTACTGCAATGAAGTATTAATACTCTACACAGACTTCAAACGCACGCAAGTGTAAAATCATGGAGGAAAATTCCGACAGAAAAGATTTTACACAGTAGTTTATAATGTTGGCACAATATGGCAGATTTTACACAGTAGTCTATGTTGGCACAATATGGCAGATTTTACACAGTAGTCTATAATGTTGGCACAATATGGCAGATTTTACACAGTAGTTTATAATGTTGGCACAATATGGCAGATTTTACACAGTAGTCTATGTTGGCACAATATGGCAGATTTTACACAGTAGTCTATGTTGGCACAATATGGCAGATTTTACACAGTAGTCTATAATGTTGGCACAATATGGCAGATTTTACACAGTAGTTTATAATGTTGGCACAATATGGCAGATTTTAATTTTATGCTATTATGTTCTGTACAAATGGAATCTTTGCTGCTATTTTATTTCGTGTTTTTATCATCCACCAAAAAAAAAAAAAATTAACAAAAATTTCTAACACACCAAAATTATTCCGAAAGCATTGGATCACACTTAATATTTTATCAATATCTAATGTAATAAACAATATCCCCACCTGTCATAATCCTAATTACAGAGCGAGCGGACTGGGATTATGAATACTTACAATTAACAATACCCACCTGTCATAGTCCCCGTTACAGAGCGAGCGGACTGGGATTAGAAAAGGCTTCCACGTCGGATTGAGAGTCTTTTTTATCACTTCCGTTCTGTGAACCACAGTGTATCTGAACATTCAACAGAATTCCATAAGATTGTAATCCAGCCATTTCAATATCTGTGCTGATTCCAAATTTACCAGCTATATGTTAATAATATTCAGATGACTTACTAATCAGATGGAACTAAAATTAACTAAAATGAACTGAAATGAACTGAAATACTAATTGGATTCCATGTATTCACTGAATTAAATACATCTTGGTATCAATGACTTTTATCATGTCGAATTCTGACTCTGCTACTTACGAGCCATCCTCATTAGTTTTGTAGAAAGTAAGAAATGGATCCGATTTGCCGAAGAAATCTTTCTTGTCTAGCTTATGCGCACAAAACTGCATCGTCGCTTGTTCCTGGCGATGTAAACAGTAAGTTGCTGTGTACATGCATTTATACAATGGCATAAACTTTGTAAATGTTAGAGTCTAATTAATGCAAATTTCAACATCCATATGTGAAAAAAAAAACCCTCACAGTAAAACAACACAAAGAGAAATAAATGCCTACATCCTGTGTCCCACCTTACAGTCAGTGAGATATAAACTATTGAGTCTTGTCATCTCACCTTACAGTCAGTGAGATGTAAACTACTGACTCCTGTCATCTCACTTACAGTCAGTGAGATATAAAATAATGAGTCCTGTCATTTCAACTTACATTCAGTGAGACATAAAATAATGAGTCCTGTCATCTCACCTTACAGTCAGTGAGACATAAAATAATGAGTCCTGTCATCTCACCTTACAGTCAGTGAGACATAAAATAATGAGTCCTGTCATCTCACCTTACAGTCAGTGAGACATAAAATAATGAGTCTTGTCATCTCACCTTACAGTCAGTGAGACATAAAATAATGAGTCCTGTCATCTCACCTTACAGTCAGTGAGACATAAAATAATGAGTCCTGTCATCTCACCTTACAGTCAGTGAGACATAAAATAATGAGTCCTGTCATCTCACCTTACAGTCAGTGAGACATAAAATAATGAGTCCTGTCATCTCACCTTACAGTCAGTGAGACATAAAATAATGAGTCTTGTCATCTCACCTTACAGTCAGTGAGACATAAAATAATGAGTCCTGTCATCTCACCTTACAGTCAGTGAGACATAAAATAATGAGTCCTGTCATCTCACCTTACAGTCAGTGAGATATAAACTACTGAGTCCTGTCATCTCATCTTACAGTCAGTGAGACATAAAATAATGAGTCCTGTCATCTCACCTTACAGTCAGTGAGATATAAACTACTGAGTCCTGTCATCTCATCTTACAGTCAGTGAGACATAAAATAATGAGTCCTGTCATCTCACCTTACAGTCAGTGAGACATAAAATAATGAGTCTTGTCATCTCACCTTACAGTCAGTGAGACATAAAATAATGAGTCTTGTCATCTCACCTTACAGTCAGTGAGACATAAAATAATGAGTCCAGTCATCTCACCTTACAGTCAGTGAGACATAAAATAATGAGTCTTGTCATTTCACCTTACAGTCAGTGAGATATAAACTACTGAGTCCTGTCATCTCATCTTACAGTCAGTGAGACATAAAATAATTAGTCTTGTCATCTCACCTTACAGTCAATGAGACATAAAATAATGAGTCCTGTCATCTCACCTTACAGTCAGTGAGACATAAAATAATGAGTCTTGTCATCTCGTCTTACAGTCAGTGAGACATAAAATAATGAGTCCTGTCATCTCACCTTACAGTCAGTGAGACATAAAATAATGAGTCTTGTCATCTCGTCTTACAGTCAGTGAGACATAAAATAATGAGTCCTGTCATCTCACCTTACAGTCAGTGAGACATAAAATAATGAGTCCTGTCATCTCACCTTACAGTCAGTGAGACATAAAATAATGAGTCCTGTCATCTCACCTTACAGTCAGTGAGACATAAAATAATGAGTCCTGTCATCTCACCTTACAGTCAGTGAGACATAAAATAATGAGTCTTGTCATCTCACCTTACAGTCAGTGAGATATAAACTACTTAATCCTACTATCTCGCCTTACAGTCAGTGAGAAATAAACTACTGAATCCTACTATCTCACCTTACAGTCAGTGAGATATAAACTACTGAATCATACTATCTCATCTTACAGTCAGTGAGATATAAACTACTGAATCCTACTATCTCACCTTACAGCCAGTGAGATATAAACTACTGAATCCTACTATCTCACCTTACAGCTGCTTTGTTCTTCTGCACCCACAATAATTGTTCCACTATCTTTCTTTGGTCCACTGTCAGCATCAGAAAAACAATTATTAAGAAGAATTGTAAAACCTGTGACATGATTCACAAAGAGAATGCTTAACATCATTTTCACACAATTTCTCAACAAAAGGTTAACAAACAGTAAAACTGTACCATCATGTCAGTTCACATTTCTCGTAAATTAAAGCATCACATTGTTAATACATGCATGAATTTAACATTCATATCATCTAGTAATGGCACAACATAGGCCAACATCCATGAATTTAGACAGCCGACTGAAATGTCCACAACTTCAGACAGACAGGTGGACTGAGATGTTCTGTCACTTCACAGTGTGGGTCTATACGACACTCACCTGAGTCTCTTCACAGTGTGAAATCTACATGCCACTCACCTGACTCTACACGACTCACACCTGAGTCTACATGACACTTACCTAAGACCCTTCATAGTGTGAAATCTACAAAACACTCATCTGAGTCTATACGACATTTACCTGAGTATCTTTTATAGTGTGAAGTTTACATGGCACTCACCTGGGTCTGCATGATACTTACATGAGTCTCTTCAGAGTGTGAAGTCTACAACACACTCACCTGAGTCTACATGACACTAACCTGAACCCGAGTCTCTTCAGAGTGTGAAGTCTACAACACACTCACCTGAGTCTCTTCAGAGTGTGAAGTCTACAACACACTCACCTGAGTCTCTTCAGAGTGTGAAGTCTACAACACACTCACCTGGGTCTACACAACACTCACCTGAGTCTACATGACACTCACCTGAGTCTCTTCAAAAATTTGCTTCCTGCTGATACGATCTCCCCCAAGGAACACTCCATTCTTCCTAGAAAATCCTGTCATATAAACGCAAAATATATTGCTGGTCAAGTGATATAAAAATTCAAACCATTATACACATATCTATATATATTACATGATTCTGTAACAGTGTATTATGTACCAGAGTACAAAAAGGGGATTTATGGACAGGTGTATTGCTTCATTACCAAACACTCTATTGCATTAATTGGAGCAACATTCCAACAAACTGTTATATTGATTGGAGCGACACTCCAACAAAATGTTTTTTTCATTGGAGCAACACTCCAACAAACTGTTATATTGATTGGAGCAACAATCCAACAAATTGTTATATTCATTGGAGCAACACTCCAACAAAATGTTATATTGATTGGAGCAACACTCCAACAAAATGTTATATCAATTGGAGCAATACCCACAGAAAACTGTCATATTGATTGGAGCAACACTCCAACAAACTGTTTTATTGATTGGAGCAACACTCTAACAAACTGTTTTATTGATTGGAGCAACACTCCAACAAACTGTTTTATTGTTTGGAGCAACACTCCAATAAACTGTTATATTGATTGGAGCAACACTCCAACAAAATGTTATATTAATTGGAGCAACACTCCAACAAACTGTTATATTGATTGGAGCAACAGTCCAACAAACTGTTATATTGATTGGAGCAACACTCCAACAAACTGTTTTATTGATTGGAGCAACAGTCCAATAAACTGTTTTATTGATTGGAGCAACACTCCAACAAACTGTTCTATTGATTGGAGCAATACGTATTGCATTTTGAACAGTATTATTCAAATTCAGAAATTGGAGTTTCATACATTGCATTTTTCAGATTTATGATTATAATTTTCAACAAATTTTCTGAAGAATTATCAATTAAGTTTCAATTTTTCTACTACTAGTAATGCAAAATAAAAATTATTAATATTGCTTGTTTTATGAGAAGATTTGCCTTAATATGTAATATATCCTATAAATACTTTTAATTCAATTGAACTTTACCGCTTCGAACATTGATATCTCGAATACTACAGACATGTCACAGTGAGTTGGAAGTCCTATCTACTGGTTTATTTATGTACTTTAACATCAATATCTCAAACTCTCAGATACCTCAAACTCTGATATCTCAGGAGTCTTATTCTCATACCATTGCATTTGAAATAATGAGGTTTGACTGTACAAGTACATAAAAAAAGGAACATAATATTATGTATTGTACACCAGTAGTAGTACTTTTGAATATATCTCTTACTTACATGCTTTGATAAATCTGCACTCTTAGAATCCACATCATACCTGTAAACAGAGAGAGCAAAATCTCAACACAAACCACTGTATTACATAATGATTCCCTACACAAATCGCTGTATTACATAATGATTCCCTACACAAATCGCTGTATTACATAATGAATCTCAACACAAACCACTGTATTACATAATGAATCTCTACACAACCCACTGTATTACATAATGATTCCCTACACAAACCACTGTAACACACTCTGATTCCCTACATAAACCACTGTAACACACTCTGATTCCCTACACAAACTACTGTAACACACTGATTCCCTACACAAACTACTGTAACACACTGATTCTCTACACAAAATACTATAACACACTGATTCTCCACACAAACTACTGTAACACACTGATTCTCTACACAAACCACTGTAACACACTCTGATTCCCTACACAAACCACTGTAACACACTGATTCCCTACACAAACCACTGTAACACACTCTGATTCTCTACACAAACTACTGTAACACACTGATTCTCCACACAAACTACTGTAACACACTGATTCTCTACACAAACCACTGTAACACACTCTGATTCCCTACACAAACCACTGTAACACACTGATTCTCTACACAAACTACTGTAACACACTGATTCTCTATACAAATTACTGTAACACACTGATTCTCTACACAAACCACTGTAACACACTGATTCTCTACACAAACTACTGTAACACACTGATTCTCTACACAAACCACTGTAACACACTCAGATTCTCTACACAAACCACTGTAACACACTGATTCTCTATACAAACTACTGTAACACACTGATTCTCTACACAAACTACTGTAACACACTGATTCTCTACACAAACCACTGTAACACACTCTGATTCCCTACACAAACCACTGTAACACACTGATTCTCTATACAAACTACTGTAACACACTGATTCTCTACACAAACTACTGTAACACACTGATTCTCTACACAAACTACTGTAACACACTCAGATTCTCTACACAAACTACTGTAACACACTCAGATTCTCTACACAAACTACTGTAACACACTCAGATTCTCTACACAAACTACTGTAACACACTCAGATTCTCTACACAAACTACTGTAACACACTGATTCTCTATACAAACTACTGTAACACACTGATTCTCTACACAAACACCTTATCACACTCTGATTCTCTACACAAACACCTTAACACACTCTGATTCTCTACACAAACACCTTAACACACTCTGATTCTCTACACAAACACCTTACTTAAATAAGTCTGGTACATTGGAGATGTAAAAATGCGCCTTTATTTTTTATTTTTTTTCCACTTGATTGACCTTCCCAGAAACCATAAAATTGTATGGCTAACAAATTGTAAGCACATACAAAATTTAGATTAAAAATAGTGTTGTGACAGTAAATTAAATCTCTCCTATATCCAGTATTTCACCCACTTCATTTGATTGATTGATTGATTGAATGTTGTTTTTCCGCCACACTCAACAATTTTTTAGTTACCTGGTGGCGTCCAGTTTTTTATTGATGGAGGAGAGAACCCAGATACAATGTACCCGGGAAGAGACCACCGACCTTCTGAAAGTAAACTGGCAAACTTTCTCACATATATCGGCATGAGTGAGATTCGAACCTGTGCCGACTAGAGGTGAGAGGCCTTGTGGTTTTGAGCGCGACACTTAGTTTGAATTGATTTGGTTAAAAACTAATAAGTAAAGGCATGCTTACACTTCAAACTTCAGCTTTTGACTTTGTTCAAAATAGTAATGCATCACAAATTTCTTGACAAAATCTGGATTTAGGTTGTTCCATATTATTTCTGTTCGTCCAAACTGAAAAGACAGAGAGAGAAAAACAACATACATCATTGCACTAGATTGTCAGTACCATGATTAAGACTCTCATCGTCATGGATTTTGATTGACATGTGTAATGAAAGCTTTTTCAAAATATTGTACATGTACGTTCATTAAAATTAAAATTATTCTTATGGTTTGTTTTCCGTCACTTAACTTACAAATGCATGTATGTAAATCTCCTCAATTCAAAATTTTATAAATGTTTTCACACAAATTCAATTTTTTCTACATCTGAATATAAATAACATTAACATTTAATATTCCAAATAATCGTCCGACAATTCATTTTCACTAGTCTAAAAGTGCTTGACACTTTGTATGGATTGGCAGGCTTTTTTAGCTGCAGGTCTGTAGTTCTCTGGGAAAAAGCTGAGACAGACCACAGGCCATTATATCGCTTGGGTTCAAATCTACTATTAAAGAGTAAATTCGAACCCAAGCGATATAATGGCCTGCGGTACAGACCAGCATTTTCCCCAGAAAACTACAGACCTGCAGCTAGTGTTTCTTATCAATCACCTCTGACTACTGTCTCTATCATGGCATTGTCACATGACGAGGACACTATTATCGACATGTCGACAGAGGTCTAAGCCTGTGTAACGTGAATTTTCTTAACTTGTTCCATATTTTATGTTTAATTAATTCTAAGCATTCTCATTGGATGAGATCCATCAATCTACAAGAATAGAACATGTTATATATCCACCTTCATTAAGTGGTGAATACATGGTTTTTCCAAAGTCAGATCAGATATTAACTGGAATTCCTAAATTGATACACTATTTTTTTTTGCTTGTCCAATAAAATGTAAAAACAGTGCTAATCGCCTTTGGTTGAGTCTTGCAGTCAAGCTGTATACAAAAATGCCCATCTAAGTATCATTTCATAAACTCTAACAATTATTGGCATTTTCCCAGTTAATATGACGATTAAGCTTTCTAAGAAGGGCAATGTTTACTCAGTCCAGAGAGAAAAGCAAATATATTGTACTTCGAGTGTAGCTAAATTATTGTTTGACCTTTAAGAAGTCAATAATTGAATGAAATTACAAGATACTAATTACGTAGTAGTATTGTTATATGCACAGTCAGGTAAATATTAGCAGAATACACAACTAAACAGATGTAGCATGAAAAGTGCTTAAATATTACAGTAGCTGATGGTTCAGTATGTTTATACTTAAGAATAAAACAAAGATACATGACTTGTATATATATATACTTTTGTCTTCAACTCAATCAACACATAATTAATTATATCCATCTGATTTGTTTAGTTTTGTAGTATAAAAAAACAAGCATTCTGATTGTATTACAGGCAATACAAAGACCTCTGCCAGGAAGATAAATCAATAAAAAGTATGTCAAGGGTACCCAAACCCAAACTTGATCTGTAATGATCCATGACAAAACCATATATATAATTTCAGTTGAATATCTTCATCCAATGCAGAGAAAAGTCTGGAAAACCTCAAGCATTCATCAAGGGACATAATTCAGTCAAAAGTAAGTCAAGCGTAACGAAACTAAAACTTGATCTGTAACTATTCAAAAGAAAGTCATATGTAAAAATTCAGTTGAATATCTAAATTCAATGAAGAGAAAAGTCCGGAAAACTGATTCTTGCAATTTATCAAGGGACACAATTCAGTCAAAAGTAGGTCAAGTGTAATGAAACTCAAATTTTGTCTGTAACTATCCATGACAAAGCCATAAATAAAATTTCATATGAATATCTTCATTCAATGCGGAGAAAAGTCAGGAAAGCCTCAAGCATTCATTCAAGGGACATAATTCAGTCAAAAGTAGGTCAAGTGTAATGAAACTCACACATGATCTGTAACTATTCAAGAAAAAGTGATATACAAAAATTTAATTCATTCAGTATGGAGAAAAGTTCGGAAAACTCATTCAGAATGACAGATAGCAGGATGGACAAATAGACAGACCAAGGGTAAACTAATAGTCCCCTTCGGTAAAGCCAGTTGGGAACTAAAAAACATGTCATCTTCTAGTATGACAAGAATTTGTCTAATTGCTGGGGGTTGGGGTTGGTGTTACCTCTCTCCAGTTCTTGCTTGAATCCTGAGTGAATAGAACACACACTGTAGGAAAAATATACAATGACTTCTGTAAGTACATACCCATTTCAAAATACAAAAGGTCACAGACGTGAAAATACAGAAGATTAAAGTGTTACAATTCATAAATTTGTTAAAATGTTTTTCAAATATTTGTATATATCTACATTCAATCAGAATAATTTCCACATTTTTCTTTTACTGTAAATCAACTTTTATCTGCAATGGCTATATGTCATGATTTTATTGATGATAAACTAGTCTGCGGCAACAAATTGTCACAAACATTGGTATATTTGGTATTGCTCTAAAATCTCCCAAGGTCCCTCACGCTGTGTAATGTGAACACAGAGTGCATTTAACATGTTATTCTCTACGAAATTTACATAACACGGAAGGGAAAAGTGCACCAGACCAGACCAAACCAGACCTGACTGGACCAGACCAGACTGGACCAAACCAGACTGCAGATTCAAACGCAGGCCATCCTGGCCCCCTGAATCTTAGTCAGGAGCTCTATCAACTGATCTAATTGGTCATCAGTGATTACACTCCTCCCCCCCCCCCCCCCCCTTATATGTCTCCACATTTTGAAGACATCAGTACACAATCTCTATCCCCTGGATTATATTTATGCCTGCCAGTTCCAGAGGCTGGTCTATGCCACCAAGAATGTTTCTGAATGGGAGGAAATACAACAGGACAGATCAGGTCCTCTTAATCTCTCATCAGCAACTCTACCAAATGACCCATCTGGTCAGCAGCCTGACTAATACACTTGCAAACCTATATATTTATGCTATGCATGGTCTCATAAAATTTTTAAAGTGTTCATTATACATTATTGACAGTAAATGATAAGATGTAAAAAGAAAGAAAGACTTACGTGGGTCGGACTTGGAGAACACATCTGCATCGATTAGTTTTCTGTAAAATAATTACCATGTCTTGTTCTTAACAATGAAAGCATTTAAACACAAAGACAGACAGAGATGGGGGCTGACAAAACCTGCATTGTGACCATCTGACCTACATTGTGAGGACAATTTCTGACCATCTGACCTACATTGTGAACACAATTTCTGACCATTTGACCTGCATTGTGTGGACAATATCTGACCATCTGACCTACATTGTGAGGACAATTTCTGACCATTTGACCTGCATTTTGAGGACAATTTCTGACCATTTGACCTGCATTTTGAGGACAATTTCGGACCATTTGACCTGCACTGTGAGGACAATTTCGGACCATTTGACCTGCACTGTGAGGACATTTCCTGACCATTTGACCTGCATTGTGAGGACAATTTCAGACCATCTGACCTGCATTGTGAGGACAATTTCTCGCCATTTGACCTGCACTGTGAGACAGAACTTAAGGCATTACAGGTATGTCCCAATCAACATGAGCCAAAAGAATTCAGCACTGATTTTTTCTCTCTAAACATTTCCAAAAGAATGTACAGTAAAGTAGAAAATGCTCTATATGCGTGTCACAATAGTACGATAGCACATTTGTTTCGCCTTTTTGATGTATATTTTTTCCTAAACAATGTGAGGGTGTCCTCACTAAATACTTTTCATCGGCGAAACATGTAAGTAAGGACATTTTTCAGCATTTGACAGATGTTATGAGGACAGAACTCTACTATGAGAACAAAAATCCTGTCCTCAAAATTACATCCTCATAAAAGTGATCTACAGCATGTGAAAGACGTAAATACAAAATGTTAGTGAGGACAAGTGTCCTTACTAATATTCTGTCTCGAAAACCAATTTTTCTCAATTCGCAGGAGTATGAGATAAACTTCTTTTGCCTTTGAAATATGTAAGTATGCATGTATTCTTTTCCTTTGAAGGTTGGGTCAGAGAGAGAGAGAGAGAGAGAGAGAGAGAGAGGGGGGGGGAGAGAGAGAATCGGAAATAAAATCAAAAGAACCACTTCTTTTATTCTGATAAAACTCTACTTTAAAATCTTATACACAATGAATTTTGTCTCTCTAAAATTCCACACACGAAAGCATAATAAAATGCATGTACGTATATTGTAAACAACTTCAGAGGAAATTCGAATTGTCAATACGCAAAACGTAAACAACTGATACTTCAATTTCCATCAATATAACCACGAAACGCTAAAAGAAAATGTGCAACTCACCTGCAGGACACGGACAGTTCTACCAGGGTGGCGGGAGCCACGCCCGTGCCGGGCTGAAAAGCACCACTTGCCATGAATGATATCGGATCTTCGACGGTTTGAGAGTTACTGACCTGAAAACGTACGGGCGGATTTCCCCCAAGCTTGCCGTGTTATTTCGCAATCCGCACCTGTTTATTGCGCATTGTTTTATGATTTCAAAATGTACATCATATTTGATCAGATATATTATTATTCTCTCTCTTTCTATCTTGAATTTTATTTTGCATAAAATATAGGCCTAATAGGCCATGTAATTTTTCTATCGTGCATGTAATATTACAATTTTATATCTAAATATAGAGAGATAGAACCGTAATCATATTAACTACAAAATGTAATTTAAGTTGTTGTTGTTTTTTTTAGATTATCAAAATAAAATATCTTGGTTCTATTAAATGTGTAGCATTATATCTAAATAATTTTTTGTACGAGTAATGATGAACGAAAGCTTGCTTCATGTTTTCTCTCATTGTGAATTCTACAACAAAAATTTCCGACACCAGAATGACAGCTAATATTGCTTTAATCTCACCGAGATTCATCGAGGCTGGATATATGGACTGACCTGACACCTTGACGAATGTCGCGGAGATTTTATATTTTATTTTAAAATACTGTTAAATGTTAAATATTCAATAGCAGCATGATAAATTTCATTGTTGATAATTCAGTAATTTTTAAAGATAATTAAATGATGCAATATAAGGCGAAAAAAGTGTATTCATGTCATTTAACCCATTCATCCCAAATACAGATTGATAGCTGGATTTATTTATTTATTTATTTTTAAATCATTGCCTATGGAAGGGTGCATTATATCATTTTCTAAACTTTCAAAATCATATTTGCAAACTCTCGTGACCCATATAAATCTGCAAAGGAGGATGAATATGATAGAATAGCGCCTACATGTTGCAGAGTAACTTTACAACAATTCACAATTCCGTCCTCCGTATTTTCTCCCCCGCAGCCTCGCCGAATATATAACTGGATCCGCACATTGTTTTGTACTTCCGGTTTTGGTACTCTGAGATTTAGCGAGAAGACACGAGAGTTGCCCTTTTCCTCGTGTCCACCATAATGAAAGCTCGTGGAGATGTAATATATCAATTAAATTACATGTTTATTGACTTGTATTCAATATTTTGATATGTTTAGGTAAAAGGGATGCATCAATAGGATAGGGATATTATCGAATATGATAATTAGTCTTCAGAAAACAAATATAATTAAGTAAAACCTTCGATTTGTGGAAAGGGGGGGGGGGGGGGGATGCCATGTGGGAATTGTTCGTTGGAATACACCGATATAATGTATAAGCGATACAGACTTGAATAAAAAGTCAAACAGTTAACCATTGATCATGAATTTACTCAGAGTAATTATAGTATTTATGGTAATGGAGTATTATGTAAGGAGACTAGCGTTCGAATTGAGCTTGAATCGTTTGTTTGCTTCAGTTGAAGGAGTACCAAGTGGTCGGGCGGATGATGCCCCGTCCCAGGGACCGCACACCTGCGCTGTACCAAATGAAGATTTTTGCCCCGGACAAGTGTACAGCGAAGTCCAGATTTTGGTATTTCGTGTCACAACTGAAGAAAATGAAGAAGACCCAGGGGGAGATTCTGCAATGTAGAGAGGTAATGATGCTAATAGTTAAATTTTGATATATGCATGGGAACTTCATTAAATTTATCTGACACTTATTACCAGTCCAAAGGAATATTTTTCTGACAAAATCTTCGGACCAACAACTTTTAAAAACTTGTCGGTGAAGTTTCATGGACCTATTGCCCTTAGTTTCTATGGCACACCCAAAGAGTTTTAAAACTAAACCTCGAATCCAGTGATGCTCTGAAGTTGTTGCAAGATAATCATTAACAAACAGGCACCACAAATTTGTAAAGCTCTCAGTTTGAAGTTCATTTGTGTTAAAATTTCCTTATGGCAGAAATGTTGCAGTGTGTTGCTAAGTTAATAGTAAACATATTAAACAAATTTTCAATTTGTCTGCCAAAATAAACTTACACCAACATGAGATCCCTCGTCCAGCTGTATTTATCAGCTTGAAGAACGAGTATTATGTTGGACATCAGTGCAGAATTTAGAAGCACAAAATTTAATGAGTAGTTCTCACAGGTAAAGTCAGGATGGAAGTCACCAGAGTGAAGATTGGCATGGAGTGTGTAGATTTTATTTTCCTCGTGTCAAAATGTCATTAATGACAAATATATATCTTTATTCAGCTTCTTGCTCATTTCCAGTTGTGAAGCAGTTTTATTTGGTTGCAGCATTTGTTCATTAACTATATTGTTGGTATAATATTTGGATATGTATGTATGGTAACACCTAGAGCAATCTTGAGTTCAATAGTCACAAGGTTCTCGATACATGTAGAAGTATGAGGTGAAATCAGCAAAAATAGGAGGAAAAATATTTGAGTGCTGAAGGTGCGAGTTGCTAGGGAGTCTGGCTCCCCTGGAAAATTCTGAAAATTGGAAGGCCGTAGGAGGCATTTTCTAAATATAGCATTAAAATTAAAAAAAAAAAATTTGATTGTCCGCAAAATGTGTTAATTGACTGAGGGAACTATATATTTTTTGCCCATCCACCCCATTCCAGACCATGAACAGCAAGAGAAAAGAGGAGAGCTTGGGCAGAACTTGCTTATCCCAAAAATTTCATATCCTATCATATTCATATATCACTGCTTCAGAGTAAGACTACAATTAATTTATTAAAATCGTACGACTAGTGGTTCACTTCCTATCATATTCATATATCACTGCTTCAGAGTAAGGCTACAATTAATTTATTAAAATCGTACGACTAGTGGTTCACTTCCGTTGATATATGTGTAACAGTGTTGATCGGTGTTAATTCAGGAATCGGTAATTTTGTCTGTAATAATAACAGTAGGGTGTGATATAGACCTCTATTATTATTATTATTATTATTATTATTACAGACAACATTATCAGTGCCCGTGCTCACTGTTTTCGATAATAATAACAATTCAAAAGTTCAACGTAATCTTTACAGTCTTTGCGAAAACTCACTAGCCAGAGACTTAAAAAAAAAAAAATGGAAATTGTTTCAAAGGTAGCCCAACAGGCTAGTGGGGGAAAAAATTACAACTTGAGAGATATTTTATCAAAATATTTGAGTTTACCAGGGATTTATCAATACCACATGATTCTACTTTCCATATACCCCTTCCAGTTAGCGATACAACAAACACCATTGATTTTTAAAAACACTCTGAAAACATTGCCAACTTTCGATAAATCCAAATTTGAAGTGACTGAAAATTGTGAAACCATCTGCACTTTCACTTAACCACAGCCATTTTGACTCATGCCACTAATTACCCAAAAATGATGAAATGACCCATAAAAATTTGGAGTCTCAAACATTAATTTTTATCAATAATTCATTATAGTATATAAATTATGCTAATAACATGTATTTGTAAACATACACAACTCTTATTATGTCTATTTTTATCCAAATCACATTAACATAGGTGCTTGATGATTTATAATAATGATGTTAATTTGGGTACTTAGTGGCACCAGGTCAAAATGGCTGTGATTAAAAAAAAAAGTAAAGACGGTTTTACAAATTTCAGTCACTTTATGAATTGAGGTAAGAAAACCAACTTAAAGTTGAGAATTCTATGTATTTTGCTTGTTGCAATGGACAAACATTTTGTTTATTTATACAGTGCTAGTGCCCAATTAAAATTCGACCAAAATATAATGGGCATTTTTCAGAAATCATTTCAGTTTACGGAACTATGGTAGTAATGTAGATTGGTTATGTGTGATTATATTAAAATAGAAAGTAGAATTTTATACCATTTGGTTTATTGTTTTTCAGCAGCAAATTTAGGTACCCTATATTTAGAATTCTATACCTTTACTTTTTAATAGTAAATATTTGAACCCAAGCGATATAATTGCCAGTGTTCTTGTTTAATAGTATGATTGTTAAATGCATAATGAAGATTATTTGTTCATATGTTGGATTTTGATACTCGCTAAAATATCCAGCTACCACTACAAGCAAGAATATTTTTTTCAAGAAATAAAACCAAGAATGAAAAACATCACACATTTACAAAGAGTACATTTGCATGTGTTGTTAACCAATTTAATCGAGAGTCTGAGAAAATAACTAAATAAAATTTAAATGAGCATCTGAACTAAAGAAATTTAAAACGTACTGTATATACATTCATGAAATAGGACGAATGGTGGGGATCGCAAAGGGCAGGTGGTCAAAGAATTTTCATTTTCCCTCAAGGGGTGTTTGCTACTTGGTAGTTTTTCACGGTACATTGGACGATTCTGTTTCGAATTGTACATACAAGTATGCTATGAATAGGAACTCTTTGGACCTGTTGCATTTTGACCAGTGTAATCAAGTTTATTTAATTTCTGATGCAAAATTTTCAGATGTATGAGAAGCACCCCCTAGTGATCAAGAATATTGGCATCTGGTTGAGATATGTGTCTCGCAGTGGCATTCACAATATGTACCGTGAATATCGTGACCTGACCGCTGCCGGCGCCGTCACACAGTGCTGTAAGTACATACGTCATGAGAGCAACCATAACAACTCCTGGTGTGAAGAATTTATCATTCTTTTAGTGATTCAGCTGTATGTGTGTAAGGTTCTGTTTGAAGGTGAAGGTTTTTGCACACTGAACAAACAGATAAATGGTAAAGTGTTTATGGGCTATTTGTTTTTGGTGTTTGTTTGTTTTTTTTGTTTTTGGGTTTTTTGGGGTGGGTTTTTTTTGGTTCATGTGATAGGGAAGTAAAGGAAGCGTAGAAATACACATGATCATTGATTCCAAAAATCAGAGAAACAGATGATTCTTATATGATGCAGAAATTTTCCTATTCTTATCAGTGTCTGCTTCCATCTTTGCAGACATAATGAAGCTTCCAGTAAATTCAAACATGGGAATACCAGAGGCCTTCGCAAAAAAAGAAATACGAATCAATTGTGTTTAAAGTTTACGTCTCAGCAATCATTATCAAGATAGGAAAAAACAGTTTCCTTTATATTTTGCCATACCTATTTCTCAGCAGTCATTATCAAGATAGGAAAAAACATTTTTCCTTTATATTTTGCCATAACTATTTTCAGTTATGGCCCTGACTTGGAATTTGCAACATTAAATATAATTTTGAAATTGAGTTTCCAACCCCAATGAAGTCCATGATGGCTTCAAGTGACTGAAGTTTGTAAAACTGTCTGTGTTTTCACATACATTTTTCTTAACTTGCCCAAAAAAGGACTCAAAATGATTTAGAGACTCTAATATGAATTTCAAATATGGTACATAAATTATCCTAATAACAAGTCTTTATAAAGATATACAGCTAATGTTATGTCTATATTCATCCAAACCACATTAACGCAGGTTTTGGACAGTTCATAATAATAAAGTCCATTTGGTTAATTATTGGAACAGGTCAAAATTGATATGATAATGTACCAGGGAGAGAGAATTGAGATTGGTGTCAGGATGGGTTAAAAAAAAATTCTCGAGACCCTAAGGGCTAGTGATACTTTTACTTGATGTTCAGGTAACTGATAAGGTCTTGTTTCAGGTGTTTTGAAAATGTCCCTTTTCCTTAACTCTTCATTTTCATTGAACAAGGTGGAATAGCCATTATGCTTTGTAGGATGTCATTTCAAATTGTTATTAAATGAACCACATCCTATATTTTAAGTTTTTTTGTTGGAATGTTAAAATGATGTCTTTGAGAATTGACCTAATTTTCTGATGTGTTTTGTAGACCGCGATATGGGAGCTCGTCACAGAGCAAGAGCATCAACAATCCAGATCATCAGAGTAGAGGAAGTGGCAGCCCCTAAGACGCGCCGACCAAATGTGAAGCAGTTCCACGTAAGTGTATTATTGAGTTTTTATTTCATGAACATTACACTTCTTCTGAACTTTGGGGGGGGGGGGGGTCAAGTCCGTGGCAGAGTGGTTAGAGCTTTGCGCTCAAAATCACAAGGCCTCTCACCTCTAGTCGGCACGAGTTCAAATCTCGCTTGCGCCGATGTATGTGAGAATGTTTGCCAGTTTACTTTTGGAAGGTCGGTGGTCTCTTCCCGGGTATATTGTATCTTGGTTCTCTCCTCCACCAATAAAAACTGGACACCACCAAATAACTGAAAAATTGTTGAGTGTGGCAGAAAACAACAAAACAATCAATCAATCTGGATCGAGAACTGCTGCTTTGAGTTTGCTCATTGTCAGTAAAAATTTCACAACTCTTAATCAAAAATCATTTGGCCAATTTCAACCAAATTTGGCATAAAGCATTCGTTATCCTAAGTAAGTTCAAGTTGAGAACTATTTCTCCAATGAAGAAATAATTAAAAAAAAAAAAAAAAGAAGAAGAAGAAAGTGAAATTATGATGTTTTGTTTTGAACCTTTAAACAAGGACAGTTGAAACATGCATGCAAACGTTTCTGTGTAAGAAAGAACCGTATTCAAACCACAACCAGCAGGGTCATGTCAGAGGTTTGAATTGGTGCATTATAGGAAAAGTGGTTGCCAGAGTAAAGTGGAAGCAGTCTTGTTCAGTGTAAAACTCGCAAACTTTGGGGACAAGGGGTGGATACAATTTTGAAGAAATATTTTTTCTTAAGAACCAGCTAGAGTACATTAAGGAGGAATAAAGCACTTGAGAAATTTGAAAAGTGGAGGACATGTGCCACAATATTTTGAAATGAAAGATTTTCAAATTTACCTTATTTAGTTAAAAAAATACAGTTCTAATAGAAAGTAATCTGAAAAGAATTTAAACCTGTGCTGGACTAGAACCCATGATCTGTAAATTGGCAGTCGATATGAAAAGGTAATGCGCTACCCAGTTAGACGATAAGACTTGCCGGTATTGCTGATATTTATATCAAAAATGAAGTCGGCCATTGTAACAATGCTTTATTCCTCCTTAAAAAGCTTCATAGTTCAATATAACTGATGTTGAGAAGTCTTGGAAGGAAGATTTGAAAATGTGGTGTTTTTTTTTAATTTTTTTTATATCTGAGGCCGATGAAGAATCTATTTAGATAATGCAGGTGATGTGATCACGCTTCCTTTTTTTTGTTTACAGAACAGCAAGATTCGTTTCCCTCTGACACACAGACTAAACAGAAGACTGCACAAGCCCAGGTTTACAACATCTCGACCACACTTAACGTTCTAAAGCCGTGGTGTTCTAGAGACAGTGTTGTACATGTAAATAAAGGGAAAAAAATCCTCAAAATATATGTCTATTATTTATTGGGTTACCATGGTTATTGTTCTGTTCTCCACAGAAAAAAATGTTTTGCATAAAGTTTGAATGAATGCTATCTGGCCATTTAGCACAATTACCAACAGCGATGCATACAGAAGCTGTATAGGTTTTATTAGGTGGTGGAGAGTTAAGATTTAAATTTGAGGTTTTCTTATCTGTCATCATACAGATTTTATATGCCTGTCAAAGACGGGACGTATTATGGTGTGGTATTGTCTGGACCTTGTAGGCAAGATGAACCACAAAATACGGTATCTCAAACCTCGGTATATTTGGTCACCATGATGAGAGGAAGATGCTCAGTCAAGATCAAAGTGTCAGTTAATAGAAAACCTTGTAGGCAGGATACAGACGGAACGTTTAGGGCTTAGACCATGAACTTGTTGGACATACTTCTCATGCCAAGTGGAGGATGCATTTTGTTCTTAAAGGTCATGGTCATAGTATCACTTACATGTAGAAGGTATACAGACCCAGAAGTTGGGGCTAGGACCGTCAATCTTGGTACACATTCACCTCATCACAAGCAGAGGATTCCTGTTGTTTCCAAAGGTCAAGGTTATAAGGTCACTTACTACAGGTAGAGGAATATTGTAGGCATGATACAGACTGCCAATCTAGGTAAGCATACTTTTTAGTTCACCTGAGCTGAAAGCTGATTACCTGTCCTCTGTCTGCCTGTAAACTTTCACAACTTTTGATTTCTTCAGAAACACTGCAACCAAATTGATCAGAAAGCATCCCTGGATTAAGGGATTTGATTTTGTTCAGATGAAGAGCAATGTCCTTTTCCAAGGGAAGATAATAGCAAAAATATATTGAATTTTAAAACTCTTCTCCAGAACCACTAGGCAAATGTCAATCAAACTTGGTTCAAATCATCCTTGGGTGAAGTGATTTGTTCAAAGGGGAGATGAACACGGAGAGTGGAGCGATTTAAAAATATTCTCAAGAACCACTTGGCCAGTTAAGATTTAACTGAACACGGAAGCCTCCTGACATCGTGCAGATTCATGTTAATTAAAATCGTGGAAGGGGGGGGGGGGGGCAAAACGGGTTTGAAATGAAATAGGAAAAATCTGCAGAATCAATTGACCAGTTTAACTCAGACTGGTACAAATCATCTTTGGATGACATGATTCAAGGTTCTTCAAATGAAGGGTCATGTCCCCCTAAAAGGGAGATCTTAAAAATGGGGTGAGGTCAATTACAAATCTTTTCAAGAACCACTGGGCCAGGAAGTTAAAATGTACGTGGATTTTTTTTTTTATTAGAATCGTGGCACAGGGGAGGGTGCGGCCATAGTAGGGGATCAAAGTTTTTCATGCAAATACATAATGAAAGTCTTTAAATATGGGCCAAGGTGATTCGGGTGAGCGGTGTAGTCCATGGGCCTTTTCAAGTTTTCCGTGGGGATCTGGGTTAGAATAGGTCATTTGTACCCTTGCTTGTAAGAGGCAACAAAATGAGGCGGTCCTTGAGATGAGACCGCAGAAAACCGAGGCCCAGTGTCAGCAAGTGTGGCACGATAAAGATCCCTCCCTGCTCAAAGGCCCTGAGCGCCGAACATAGGCGAACCTTGCAACCCTTCGCCGGCAATCGTATGAGTGAAAGATTCTCAGAAGGGACGTTAAACAATATACAATCAATCTTTTCAAGTTAAAGGTCAAGGGTGTCAAGTGACATGTATCACTTAATTGGCGTTGCTGTCCAGACCTTGCAAAATGAAGCGTAAGCTCTGGGAACTTGCGTCTTGGTAAATGTGATCTCCATGATGAGAGGGAGATGCCTATTGTTTTTACGGGTCAAAAGGTAAGGTCGTAGTATCAGAGAATAACGGGATAGAGACCGAACTGTTGGGGCTAGGACCGTCAAACTTTGTACACATACTGCCCATGCCAAGTGGAGGATGCCTTTTGTTCTTCAAGATCAGAGGTCAAGGTCGTAGTGTCATTTAGTAGGAAAACCTTGTTGCCGTGCTTGTTAATTAATGTCACTAAACAAACATTTTATGATAATTCCGTGGCCGAGTAGTTAGTCGGTGCGGGTTCGATTCTCGCTCGCTCCGATATATGTGAGAATGTTTGCCAGTTTACTTTCGGAAGGTCGGTGGTCTCTTCCCGGGTACATTGAATCTGGGATCTCTCCTCCACCTACAAAAACTGGACGTCACCAGATAACTGAAAAATTGTTGAGTGTGGCGGAAAACAACAATCAAACAATTATGATAATTACACCCAGTATTACCTATTTATATATGTTTTTCTTTGTTCTGGATTTCGTATATAGGAAGTACATACAATTCAGATTGGCAGACCTTGATGATCTACAAACGGTTTACACTTCCAAATAATCATAATTCTAGAGAAGCCTCTCTACTAAGGTCTACAGTCATCAGTATGGACAGCAAGCAATCATCATTCCACATCGGCTGGACATGGTAATGTGGACTTGCCAATATTTGCCCGTCTCCATATTGGAGCCTGGCTACGTGCACACTTTAGCAGTCGGGGGGGGGGGGGGGGGGGGGGGGGGGCATATTTTCGGGGTTCTTTGATTTCCCGAATAAATGTTATCAATGGACGATGTGTCTTGGTCGTACGATTTACAAACTTTTCACAATCTTTCATGAAAATAACGCACAATGGTCAATCTCATAAATCCTGTAATGAAAACAAACTTGAGAATAAGGCAAATCACAGACCCTGGACGTATCGGAGGTGGGACCAGAGGGTTAGGATCTGTTAAATCCTCCTCTCATGCACCTGCGAAAAACTTTTTTCTTGTATACCTTAGAGACGCTTTCTTTGAAGTATAGAAAAGATTTGTCACATCCTGTCATTGCGTAAAATGCAACCAAATGGCAATAGACATCGGTGTCGGAAGTGAAACAGCAACCCAAGAATGGCCTGCAGAAGTATTCTAGCATCTGCCTCTTTGTGTGGCGCAGATAAATCTAATGTGATTATCGCATTTCACTAGATCTCTTTTTCTGAAAATCCCACTGCGGTAACATTTGTGTTCCCAATGTGCTCTTGATGACCGGTTGACAGGTTATGCTTACTCCTAGGCAGCTGCTCCTGCCTCTGGTATGTACAGTGTTCCGTGTTTGCCCATCTCTCTGATTTGTATTTTATGTAAGAATGACTAGGTTGAATACTGTTCGGTATCTTGGCCTTTTCATCTCCTCGGACAGAAGGGCAGAGAAATCTTTTGTTTCGTTCAACGGCAAAAAGACCCTGACGTTAGTTGAAAGAGGAACGTCTCTTATTTTCTTCCACCTGGCTAAAGAGTACGTGTAGCGATCAAACAAAACACAATCCTATAGAAAAGTCGGGTTTCTTTTTCACCGACAGTGGTGACGTATGTTTAACAAATTCTAGAGCGGGACGTTAGCAATATACAACCAACAATCTTTTTCTGGAAAAAAAACCCCAATGAATCAAAATTTTCAATACAACCGTCATATTTAATGCTTTAAATCAAAACCTGCCCATTCGATTTGTTTCCAGGTTTTAGTAAGCTGTCGCGGTAGTTCAGTGGTTAGAGCGTTCGCTTCGTAACCGGGAGGTCGTGAGTTCGAGCTCCGCTCGTGCCATGGCCGCGTCAAACCTAAAACGTGAAAATAAGGTAGTCATTGCTCCATGCTAAACGCTCGGTATTTAGAAGTGAGAATCACGGTTCTTTCGGATATGACCTTTAAAACGGAGGTCCCGTGTAACGGTAGGCGTTGGCACGTTAAAGAACCCTCACTAATACGGCCATGAGCGCTAAACATGTCTAAATTTGTGGTACTTCACCTACAGCTGGTGACGTCTCAATATGAGTGAAAAATTCTCGACAGGACGTAAAATAAACAAACAAATTATTAATTATAATAATATTCATTCATTTGTGAATAAGGCCCGGGTTAGAATAGATCCTCGGTACCCTTTGCTTGTTGTAAGAGGCAAATATATGCGGCGTTTCTTCGGATGAGATCCCTCCCTGCTCAAAGGCCGTAAGCGCCGAGCATAATTTGTCGCCCTTCACCGGCAATGGTGACATCTTTATATGAGTGAAACCCCGTGGGGGTCCGGGTTGTTAGAGTAGATTCTCAGTACCCCTTGCGTGTCGTAAGAGACGACAAAATGGGGCGGTCCTTCGGACGAGTCCGCAAAAAACCGAGGTACCATGTCACAGCAGGTGTGGTACGTAAAAGATCCCTCCCTGCTCAAAGGCCATAAGCGCCGAGCATAGGCCTAAATTTGCAGTCCTTCACCGGCAATGGTGACCTATATAGCTTAATGACTATATAGCCTAGTATCCGAGGCCTTTTGAGTGCACGCGGAAAGCCTCGGGTACTAAGCTTGCTAATAATTATATGTGTGTGTGTGTGTGTGGATAAAGTACTTACATCGCTGACACACAAGACTTGGAAACGAGTTTTGCAGATGCGCTTCAGCGACGTCTTCCATATATGGCAGGAAATAGTTCAGCTTTATTGGGAAAAATCGAAATACCCCATATAGGAAGTGATATTATTTGTGTAAAAATGTGGAAAATACTTTTAGAATCTGTCAAATGTAGCTGAGTGCTTAATGAAAAACATGATGTTCAACGTCTAGGTGTCACCATGATGCCTAGCGTAAAGATTGGTGAAAATACTCATTGTCAGTTGCTGAAGAAAATCGGATGAAAACTTATATGTTCCAGGAAAATGTTAATAATAATGTTTTATTTTGGTAATTTACTGATACAAAATTTTATATCGTACCGTCATTTAATTGTGTTTTATTGTTTCATTCTTCATCTTTACCTTTGTAAAGCGCCTTAGAGTAATTTGTTTTATATAAGGCGCTGTACAGATTATATATTTATTGTGTCTGAGAGGGAAGGTGGATGGCCCCATACGAATGGTAGATTTTTAAGAAGGTCAGAGAGAGTTCTTAATTGTGCACAGTGTCTAATTTCCCTCGCTCGGTACTATGATGGGTGTTTGGGTGGTCGGATATAGCCCAAATGAGAGAAAAATCAAAGCAAGAAAGGGGCACCTGCTCAGAGCATGTTTTGTGCACCAGCATAACAATTCAGGATCATAATAAATTATTAACTACAATATGAAATACAAATATTGGCATAAAGGAGAAATAGGATTGTTCATTAATATTTCATAACCTGACTTTGATGTATACATGTTTCAGAACCAAAAAAATTCCCTGCCACCGTAAGTCATGTGACTCAAACGAAATTAAATGGGGGTAAATATTAAAACAATGTAGCTTTCGAATTTTAACTGAATTCTTTCTTATACACGTCTTTGGACCGCCAGCAGCGCTCGCTATAATCATGAATGCGTTTTAGTGAAGAAAAAAACCTATGAACTAATCGACCACAAGATGAATAAAATCAATTTCTAGATGATTACGAGATGACGTAAGATTCCAGGTGGTCAGCGGTCATCATCTGATGACATTACCAGTACTTGATTTACGTCAGAAATTTACACAACACGATGAGTAGGATTTTATTAAGTTGTTATTACGCCTTTATATTGTAATGGCATTACAGTTAATATCCAAGTGCAGATCGAATTATCCGTGACGTTTTCATGACAAGTGCCCGTCTTGACAGGGACGTCTGCGCAGTTTTCGTCACTTCCTTGAATTCATCCAGACAAATATCATCACGTGACAAACGTTTTGGAATCTTGCTCACAATTTCATCCTCGAACTCTACCACTAGCTCATTCATGACCTCCAGGAGCGCTCGCAGACCATCATTGTCACAAGTAGTAGAGAGGCTAGCGACGGTCTTACTGAATTCTGCCTTTATATCACTGAAATTATCAAGTTAGTTTAAAAGCAGAGAGAGAGAGAGAGAGAGAGAGAGAGAGAGAGATTACAAAATCAAAATTCTAATATTGTAGATTATGGTTAATTACATGAATTCTAATATTGATAATCAACAGTGATTAGTGGTACTATAAGATGTTTGTTTGTTTGTTTGTTTGTTTATAGCCGCCTGAGCAATTTTTCAGCTATCCGGCGGCTGTCACCATTACCGGTGACAGGGCTGCAAATTTAGGCCTATGCTCGGCACTCAGGGCCTTTGAGCAGGGAGGGATCTTTATCGTGCCACACCTACTGCGACACGGGACCTCGGTTTATACGGTCTCATCCGAAAGACCGGCACCCACGTCCCACAGTGGGATTCGAACCCTCGACTCAAGGTACTATAAGACTGTTAATTGGTGATACTATCAGACTGTTAATGAGTGATACTATCAGACTGTTAATTAGTGGTACTATCAGACTGTTAATTAGTGGTACTATCAGACTGTTAATTAGTGATACTATCAGACTGTTAATGAGTGATACTATCAGACTGTTAATTAGTGATACTATCAGACTGTTAATTAGTGGTACTATCAGACTGTTAATCAGTGATACTATGAGACTGTTAATTGGTGATACTATCAGACTGTTAATTAGTGGTACTATCAGACTGTTAATTAGTGGTACTATCAGACTGTTAATTAGTGGTACTATCAGACTGTTAATTAGTGGTACTATGAGACTGTTAATTAGTGATACTATCAGACTGTTAATCAGTGATACTATCAGACTGTTAATCAGTGGTACTATCAGACTGTTAATTAGTGGTACTATGAGACTGTTAATTAGTGATACTATCAGACTGTTAATTAGTGGTACTATCAGACTGTTAATTAGTGGTACAATCAGACTGTTAATTAGTGGTTCTATCAGACTGTTAATTAGTGATACTATCAGACTGTTAATTAGTGGTACTATCAGACTGTTAATTAGTGGTACTATCAGACTGTTAATTAGTGGTACAATCAGACTGTTAATTAGTGGTACTATCAGACTGTTAATTAGTGATACTATCAGACTGTTAATTAGTGGTACTATCAGACTGTTAATTAGTGATACTATTAGACTGTTAATTAGTGGTACTATCAGACTGTTAAGAACTGATACTACATGTATTCGACAGACTGGAGTAATTACTAGTACTATTATTATGCTATAATTACTAGTACTATTATTATGCTATAATTACTAGTACTATTATTATGCTATAATTACTAGTACTATTATTATGCTATGATTACTAGTACTATTATTATGCTATAATTACTAGTACTATTATTATGCTATAATTACTAGTACTATTATTATGCTATGATTACTAGTACTATTATTATGCTATAATTATTAGTACTATTATTATGCTATAATTACTAGTACTATTATTATGCTATAATTACTAGTACTATTATTATGCTATAATTACTAGTACTATTATTATGCTATGATTACTAGTACTATTATTATACTATGATTACTAGTACTATTATTATGCTATAATTACTAGTACTATTATTATGCTATAATTACTAGTATAATTGTATCATAAATTACTATCAAGCTAGTAATTATGATACTATTTTATTGTTCATTACAGGTACTATATTACTAATACTATTTGCTTATTGATTACTAATAATATTTTACTATGAATTACTGATACTGTTTGTCTTTTACTTACGTATACTGTTTGATTATTCGATACTGGTACTATTTGTGTATTAATTAATGATACTTTTAGACTATCAATTACAAATACCACATTAGACAATCAACCTGCACACATTGGAATTGCTATCCTCAACTGCACTCATGAATCTGAAACCTTTAAACATCAGGTCCTCGAAAAACATTTTCTGGACAGTCTCATCGTTCATACAGCTCACCAGTTTGTCCATTCCTGTAAATTGATAAACAGTGTAGTGGATTGCAGGGTGAGAGAGGGGTTATTACACCGTGTAGTGGAGTGCTGGGTGGGAGAGGGGTTATTACACTGTGTAGTGACCTTTCAATTTATATAATGTTCGTTTTTATATTGCCCTTGTTTTATATGTTAAGCTCTTTAGAGTAATTATATAATTAGATAAGGCGCTATATAAAAATAGTATAATAATAATAATAAATGTAGTGGAGTGCAGGGTGGGAGAGGGGTTATTACACCGTGTAGTGGATTGCAGGCCGGGAGAGGGGATATTACACCGTGTAGTGGAGTGCAGGGTGAGAGAGGGGTTATTACACCGTGTAGTGGAGTGCAGGGTGGGAGAGGGGTTATTACACCGTGTAGTGGAGTGCAGGGTGAGAGATGGGTTATTACACCGTGTAGTAGAGTGCAGGGTGGGAGAGGGGTTATTACACCGTGTAGTGGATTGCAGGGTGAGAGAGGGGTTATTACACCGTGTAGTGGAGTGCAGGGTGAGAGAGGGGTTATTACACCGTGTAGTGGAGTGCAGGGTGAGAGAGGGATTATTACACCGTGTAGTGGAGTGCAGGGTGAGAGAGGGGTTATTACACCGTGTAGTGGAGTACAGAGTGGGAGAGGGGTTATTACACCGTGTAGTGGAGTGCAGGGTGAGAGAGGGGTTATTACACCGTGTAGTGGATTGCAGGGTGGGAGAGGGGTTATTACACCGTGTAGTGGAGTGCAGGGTGGGAGAGGGGATATTACACCGTGTAGTGGAGTGCAGGGTGAGAGAGGGGTTATTACACCGTGTAGTGGATTGCAGGGTGGGAGAGGGGTTATTACACCGTGTAGTGGAGTGCAGGGTGAGAGATGGGTTATTATACCGTGTAGTGGAGTGCAGGGTGGGAGAGGGGTTATTACACCGTGTAGTGGAGTGCAGGGTGGGAGAGGGGTTATTACACCGTGTAGTGGAGTGCAGGGTGAGAGATGGGTTATTACACCGTGTAGTGGAGTGCAGGGTGGGAGAGGGGTTATTACACCGTGTAGTGGAGTGCAGGGTGGGAGAGGGGTTATTACACCGTGTAGTGGAGTGCAGGGTGGGAGAGGGGTTATTACACCGTGTAGTGGATTGCAGGGTGGGAGAGGGGTTACTACACCGTGTAGTGGAGTGCAGGGTGAGAGAGGGGTTATTACACCGTGTAGTGGAGTGCAGGGTGAGAGAGGGGTTACTACACCGTGTAGTGGAGTGCAGGGTGGGAGAGGGGTTATTACACCGTGTAGTGGATTGCAGGGTGGGAGAGGGGTTATTACACCGTGTGGTGGAGTGCAGGGTGGGAGAGGGGATATTACACCGTGTAGTGGAGTGCAGGGTGGAAGAGGGGTTATTACACCGTGTAGTGGAGTGCAGGGTGGGAGAGGGGAGAGGGGTTATTACACCGTGTAGTGGAGTGCAGGGTGGAAGAGGGGTTATTACACCGTGTAGTGGAGTGCAGGGTGGGAGAGGGGTTATTACACCGTGTAGTGGAGTGCAGGGTGAGAGATGGGTTATTACACCGTGTAGTGGAGTGCAGGGTGGGAGAGGGGTTATTACACCGTGTAGTGGAGTGCAGGGTGGGAGAGGGGTTATTACACCGTGTAGTGGAGTGCAGGGTGGGAGAGGGGATATTACACCGTGTAGTGGAGTGCAGGGTGGGAGAGGGGTTATTACACCGTGTAGTGGAGTGCAGAGTGGGAGAGGGGTTATTACACCGTGTAGTGGAGTGCAGGGTGAGAGAGGGGTTATTACACCGTGTAGTGGAGTGCAGAGTGGGAGAGGGGTTACTACACCGTGTAGTGGAGTGCAGGGTGGGAGAGGGGTTATTACACCGTGAGACTATACCTTTGACGTGCTTAAATTAGAATACACTCAACATCGATTGGATAAACAAAGAAAGTAAATAAAAAAAGGGAAAATAATAAAATAAAAAACAAACAATGATAGAGGTGATAAACGCCCATGGACAGTTCATGATTCAGTAGACTTACGCTGGTCTTTGGTACACACAATCCTATCCACGGCACCCATCACATCTGAAAACTCTTTTTGGTCCTTTTCCGGTATGCATTCGTTTAGTTCCGTGGAGTTCAACCCATTAACACATGTCTGGAGCATGTCAAACACACTAAAATCAAATGCAAAATAACAGAAGGAAATACAAGCCTGTGATAAGAATGTGCATGTAACCACCGTGTTTCATCTTTCAGTTACAAAAGTTCACAGGTCTTATATTATCGTACAGTGCACTGTCAAACAAATGTCGAAATCATAAAGTAATGATTAAATCACTGTACTATACAGGTTCCATTATAAAATTTTTAATGAATTGCAACTATGCGAAATAAATTTTTTAAATGTAGGATTCAAATCAAAATATCATAAATTATGAACATTTAGAACTGTGATATCGAATTCTGGACCTCCTGGTTACAAATCGAATTCTGGACCCCCTGGTTACAAATCGAATTCTGGACCCCCTGGTTACAAATTGAATTCTGGACCTCCTGGTTACAAATCGAATTCTCGACCCCCAGGTTACAAATCGAATTCTCGACCCCCTGGTTACAAATCGTCCACGGGACATAAAACAAACAAATATACAACCAATCGTATAACCCATATTGCTCAAGCGCGGATCTAGAAGAGTAGGGGGGGGGGGGGGGGGGGGGGGGGGTCTGGACCCTGAAAGAAAATATAGTAGTCTTTCACCCTAGCATCGCGTTTAATATTGCTTCATCAACTCTCTCGATCAACTTTATTTGCTCACAGAGGACGATTTAAAAATTTAAGATCATAATATAATATGAAAATTACCGTACCGCAATTTTGGGTACATATTTCGCATAGCCTACTATCTGTAAAAACGTGGAAATTCCGGAGGCCTCGTCCTGAAAGCCGACCTTGTGGAACCCCCCCCCCCCCCCCCCCATGAAAAAAAAAGCTTGATCCGCGCCTGTTGCTTTATTTAACTATCAATAAACTACCGGTACCTCATGCTTCCGAAAGGAAGACTCTATTTATATAATCCTTTTTTTATGGGGGAGGAACATGTTTCTGATACATAAAAAATAAGTTTACCGGTCGCGTTAGCTTAGTGATAGAGGGTTCACGTCACATACGGGAGGTTACGAGTTCGAGCCCGCTCGTACCAAACGTAAGACGTAAATATAGGCACTGATTGCTCCTCCGCCAAGCGCTCGCAATTTAGAAGTGAAAATCGCAGACATTTTGACTAAGGAAATTTTTTTTTTTTCAACGAACAATTTCCTTGTAGAAACCTGAGCATATATGTACTGTTATGGTCAGTGATAAAATAATTATAAAAGCATTTTCTATGTGTGATTGTTTTTTCTATTGAATAAAACATATTCTCAGTTATACTTTGCTAATTTGAACTGCATAAGCTAAATACCCAATATCATTGAACATTAAGAGAGAGAGAGATAGAGAGAGAGAGAGAGAGAGAGAAGGGGACGGGGAGAGAGAGGGAGGAGGAGTCCTGATCACAAGCATCTGTCCATGAATCGAATATTCTTAGATGAACATGCGATCGACGCCATATTGTACTGATACTCGCTACTCCGCCTAAAAAGCGCGCGATTGAATTTACTTTTGGAATGCATTATCTACCTGCATAGAAAACTGAAGAGCTTTGGCTTGAAGTAAACTCGAATTCCCTGTGCACCATATGTCACGTTGATTCTTTTTTCAAATTCCACTTCCAAGTCGATCTTGCCCTTCATACAGGGGGTAATTGCACAGTCATTTTTAGCCACTGAAATAAAGAAAGGTTTATAAATCTAGTGATTTAACGTGTGAAATTCCCGATTTCCTATTGAAATCCAATATGCATACTTACATAGTATGTCCAAATTTAAATAAAGGTTACAGTTAACCTAAGAGTTGAAGGGGTCACCAAAGTTTAATATCTAGCCCCCCACCGATACCAATGACTGCCTAACAACGTCTTCGAAAGGGTTCAAATCTGGTGATGTGGATGACCAAGGAAGAACCTGGATACTGTGTCTTTGCAGAACATCACGAGTTAGACGAGCAGTAGGGGGGAGGGGGGGGGGGGTGGGGCTCCGTGGCCGAGTGGTTAGAGCATCGCGCTCAAAATCACAAGGCCTCACACCTCTAGTCGGCGAGGGGTTCGAATCTTGCTCGCGCCGATATATGTGAGAAAGTTTGCAGTTTACTTTCGGAAGGTCGGTGGTCTCTTCCCAGGTACATTGTATCTGGGTTCTCTCTTCCAACAATAAAAACTGGACGCCACCAGATAACTAAAACAATTGACGAGTGTGGCGTAAAAATAAAAAATCAAATCAAACGAGCAGTATGTGTTCTGGCGTTGTCATGTTGTAATACTGTTCCGAGATGCTGCATTATCCGAACCACGTATGGCTGTACCATTGAGCCGTCAAAGTACCCTGTATGTGCGCCAATGCTGCCCTGACTGTAGAGGAAATGATGCCCACCTCATATCACTGATCCCTCCAAACCGGTCAGCCTCCTGGACGCAATTTTGCGCAAATCGTTCATTTTGGCGCCTACACACTCTGGAATTGCTAACAAGCTTCTGCAGTAAAAAATTGAGATCAATCGCTGAACCACACTGTCCGCCATCATTGCTGAGGAGTCTGAGACAATTGATGTCGGTTCTGGCCATGTTGCGGAGTAAGAAAAATCCCACGAACAGATCTGCGCACTCAAATCCCAGCATCCGAGTAGTCTGATCTGATATTCCGGAAATCCCAGGAATGACAGATGCGGTGGATCTGAATCTTTGACGAAAATGACGTAATTGGATGGAGCGATCTCATGACGATCATTTGTTGAACCATGTTGTTGATGTCTGTTCCGCAGACGAGATTTGGTGTTTTGTGCAGCATTGTCGTCCTATCACTTTGTTTGTTGAGCATCATTTAGACGCGGTGTTTCCTAAAAAGCCATAGTTTGACTATTCTAACGACTGGGAATTCTTCGACAGAAATAAAAATGGAATATAGATACAAACGGGAAAATCATTTTTTTGGGGGTTGAAAATCATTTTTTTTTTTGTTGTTGTTGTTGTTGGTGAAAATACGTGCAACGCTGTAAGCCGGCGCTGAAGTATACCGGCGGAAAACGGCACAGTTCATTCCCTCATGTATAGCACTCAAATTACTACGCCGAGTCTATCGATATACGGCAACATATAAAACAGTGGGAAGACACTTATCGGGAGAGAAAGATAGATAGATAAATAAAGAAAGAGAAAGAAATATCTTGTAAAATGAGAACTAAATACAACCATTTGACCTGCGTTGTGTGGACAGAAGTGCCCTTACAGTTACATCATCAAAACCATAACTGACAAAATGTGAAAGTATTAGATGGATTGATTGATTTTATATTGTTTAAGGTCCCGCTTGAGAATTTTTCACTCATATGGAGACGTCACCATTGTCGGTGAAGGGCTGCAAAATTTAGGCCTATGTTCGGCGCTTATGACCTTTGCGCAGGGAGGGGTCTTTATCGTACCACACCTGCTGCGACACGGGACCTCGGTTTTTGCGGTCTCATCCGAAGAACCGCCCCATTTAGTCGCCTCTTACGACAAGTAAGGGGTACTGAGGATCTGTTCTAACCCGGATCCCCACGGGGAGAAAGTGTTAGATGTAGGATATTAGATTAGTGGGAACTCGTCGTGTGGATATACTATCTCTTAAAAACAATGTTTTCTTCACAATTTATATTGGATAAACTTTTATAGATGTTTATACAACTACTTAATAAGATGATACATTTTTAACCTTACAATTATAACAAAGTGCATTCTGTACTGGGCATTTTGAACACTTCTCACGTCAAGTTTCTCCGGAAAGAAAGGGAGAGGTTTATAAAGACAAGAGACAAAGATGATATCAGGAGAAAGAACGAAATGATATCAGAGGAGGGAAATAAATTATATCCATCCGGAGAGAGAGAGAGAGAGAGAGAGAGAGAGAGAGAGAGAGAGAGAGAGAGAGAGAGAGAGAGAGAGAGAGAGAGAGAGAGAGAGAGAGAGAGAGAGGGTATCTGGAAAGAGAGAAAGAAATGATATCTGGAGAGAGAAAGAAAGACATGGTATCGCGAGGGAGAGAGACATGATAACAGGAGAGAGTGATAAAAATGATATTAGGAGAAAAAGAAATAAATGATATCAGAAGAGAGAAAGAAATAAATAATATCTGGAGAGAGAGAAATAAATGATATCAGAATATAGATAGATAAATAAATAGATAGGGAGATAGATAGATAGGGAGATAGATAGGTAGACAGACAGGGAGTTAGATAGATAGACAGACAGGGAGTTAGATAGATAGACAGACAGGGAGTTAGATATATAGACAGACAGGGAGTTAGATAGACAGACAGGGAGATAGATAGACAGACAGGGAGATAGATAGACAGACAGACAGGGAGTTAGATAGATAGACAGACAGGGAGATAAATAGATAGACAGACAGGGAGATGGATAGATAGACAGACAGGGAGTTAAATATATAGACAGACAGGGAGTTAGATAGACAGACAGGGAGATAGATAGACAGACAGGGAGATAGATAGACAGACAGACAGGGAGTTAGATAGATAGACAGACAGGGAGATAAATAGATAGACAGACAGGGAGATGGATAGATAGACAGACAGGGAGTTAGATAGATAGACAGACAGGGAGTTAGATAGATAGATATCAGGAGAGAGTGCGAAATAAATGATATCAGGAAAGAGAGAGAGAGAGATGCTACTCACATGCTTCATGACAGCTCGCTACTACGGTCAGAAGTAGAACCCACCCTGTGATAATCATGGTGCTTTCGAATGATGTTTTCGCAGAGATAGTCCCCAGGCAGAGCTGAAGTGTTTTTATACATGCATGTTTACAGTGTATGGTTCATCACTGGTAATAGTGGCAAATGAGAATTTAAATATCTCATACAATTGATCACAATTACTGAAATGAACAACCTACGTATTCACTGTAATGGCTGTCAATCAAGAAAAGGTCAATGTAAAATGTAAAAGAATTTTTGCCATTAAAGTCAGTTTAAAGCAGTGGATAAAAACAGGCTTGCTGTGTAATCGGGGAGGTGGACTTTTCTATTTCTGAGCGTCAGTCACTGCGCTTTTGCCATTTTGAAGAAGACAACACTTGCATTGATTGCAATGCGTCAAAATAAGTTTTCACTGTATAAACGTAAATCACGATATTTTGCCGATTTTCGAAAATCATCTAAAATGACTGATTCCTTGTACAAAGGTGCGTCAGTGCGATGCCATTCGGAACATCTAGCGACTTCATTACGTTCCGAATGGAATATGTGTCACAAGTTAAATGGTCCCCATATAAGAACCAGATTACAATAGCAAATTGACGAGTGGATCTCTGTTTAAAACATTATATTATCATAATAATTTGACGCTTTATTCTGGTTTTTATGTTTGCATCAGGAATCGATAAACGTATATCATTGAGGGAGTCAGCCAAATTCCACTTCCCTAAGAGCTTCGCCTCGAAAAATAGACTTTCTCTTCGGGGGCCTCGGAAAATAGGCTTCCTCTCGGGGGGCCTCGGAAAATAGGATTGCTCTCGGGGGGCCTCGAAAAATAGGATTGCTCTCCGGGGGCCTTGGAAAACAGAGTTGCTCTCGGGGGGCCTCGGTAGATAGACTTTCTCTCAGGGGCATCGGAAAATAGACTTCCTCTCGGGGGGCCTCGGTAGATAGACTTTCTCTCAGGGGCCTCGGAAAATAGACTTGCTTTCGGGGGGGGGGGGGGGGGGCTCTATACTTTCGGGGGGCCTCGGAAAATAGACTTGCTCTCGGGGGGCCTTGAAAAGTAGAGTTGCTCTCGAGCAACTGGAATCTTGCGATATACTTTGTGTACTGTTTTGCTTCAGGGTGAAGCGTTTTAAATAGTAAATGTCTGTTCTACTGCACCCTTACCCGGATTGTTATGGGTAAGGGGAAACTGCTAAAATTTGCTAAAAACCGTACATCTTTAAGAAAATCTAAATGCATATTCATGTACAGTAGCAAGGCCTCTACTAAAATAGTAAATTTCATTATTACCCGGGGTAGTTTCCGACTCCAGGGCGGGGCCAAGCTTGACAAATGCTTATGTGTAAAACATTGAAATGCTGTTTATACTGGATTGAAAGGAGCAGATAGCACTTTACCACCAGGGATTTGGGTTTTGTTATCAGGATGAGAACAATTATTGTCTTTATTATATGAAAGAAACTCAACGCAGTTTTAGGAAAAGCAGAAAGGACTGTACCAAAATTGTACATTTTGCGACCTATAGTGTTTCAACTTTAGGGTGGGTCGAAATTTGTCATGTAGTGTTGATATAAAAGAAAAGAAGGACAAGCATTGTGCTCAAGTTTCAAATTCAGTCACAGTATAGACATGTAGCTTAACAATTCTCCCCCAAAAACTTCAGAACAATTTACATGGATAAATAAAGCCCGACACTTAGCCCGAAGATCGAACGTTAAATCAACACCAGCGCTAGGTATACAGTATGTGCAAACATTTATAAACTATTACCACTTAACAACCTATATTTATCGCCTTTGATACAGTCATCCATAGTGAAATTATACCACACTTACAGAATTGCTATTCGCATGTTTAATGAATGCAATTACTGTGGTGGAATTTTGATTAATTCAGATTTTTAAGGTTCATGGGAAAGCAAATAATTCTGTTCACATGTTAACGATAACACATTATACGGATGTGTCGTAAAAGCCAGCTTGAATTTATTGAGCCATGCCATGCTTTGTTGCAATTTTCGGAGATAAGAGGCATTGATTGCATTAATGCCATACATGGTTTGTAGATAAATGACCGTAGAAGAGAACGTTAATAAATACATATGCATCGTACATTCCCTTGAATATATTGTATCTGGGTTTTCTCCTCCACCAACAAAAACTGGACGCCACCAGATAACTGAAAAATTGTTGAATGTGGCGGAAAGCAATAAATAATCAATCAGTCAATCTGGTTTATATTTGATTGTATAATGAAAGCGGTTCTCAAATCCGAACGGGGCAGAAGGATAGGAAGTGATACTGTTAATGCTTGACATTATTTTGGTCTTATATTGTTTTACGTTCGAGAATTCGTCACTCATAGGTACCTCAGTTGTGAGCTTTCCTTTCGTAACCGGGAGGTCGTGAGTTCGAGCCATGGCAGCGTCATACCTAAGACGTAAAAATAGGCAGTGATTGTTCCTTCGCCAAACGCTCCGTATTTAGAAGCAAGAATCACGGGTGTTTCAGATATTTTTAAATACATGGATAAAATCTTTAAAAAAAATCATATCAATTATTTAAAAAAAAGATATATCAGACAAATGTATTTAAAAAGAAATTGAAATGAAATGATTAAAATTCTGAAACAGTTGCGGATTTTCAAATTTGAACCAAGCCCAATAGGAAATATAATCAAGAGGCCCATGGGCCACATTGCTCACCTGAATTATCTTGACCTATATTTAAAGATTCCCCTTGTATATTCGCATGCAAAACTTTAATCCTCTACTGTGACCTTACCCTACCCGCGGGGTGTATTATTTTAATAAACTTCAGTCTGCACTAAGTCAGGAAACTGCCATATAGATTTGAACTTTTATGGCCCAGTGGTTCCTGAGAAGATTTTTAAAAATTTTCCCTATATCTTCGCATGCAAATCAGTTCAGGTACATTTAAAGTAATGATCTTGTGGAAGAATCTGGCTTTCTAATCGTTGTAAAACTCAAGAGATGCCGGACGTCAAATTTTATTAGAAAACTGAATTACCCTGTCTGAGTTCATTCGAACAGAAATATCAACTACAAAAATATGGCACATACAGATTTGTTCATGAATATCAGAACCTAATTTTAACAGCTGGCTTCCACATTCCGACGTATGTCATGACTGATGGTGAAGAGCGTACAGGTCCTCTCATTTTCATTACGTCATCCTATCTAAATAGATAGCAGCCAACATAAGGTCGAATGCCACACCCGAGGCTATTGTTCTGAAGGCATGGCGTCTGTTCCAACGTGCGATCTTCTCCCTCACCCAGGTCTCACCTAAAAAAAGGCACGAGACATTGTCAAAATTAGTGCAAAACTATAGCTCTCTAGCCTCTAAGAGGACAGACCAGAGAGCTTCAAATTTATCGCGCTTTTCTTCTGCGTACTAATAAAAATATTTTACATTGCTGCCTCGATGTTTTATTTTCAACAAACATCTTGCATATTTTTCACTTTCATATGGGAATACATACCTTTTAACATTTATAAAATCCCTATACGAACTGAAAATTCGCAAATTCAATAAGGCTCAAATGTTTACATAGAAATGTTAGGTTCACCTTGTCAGTTAAAATTCGGTATATAGCGTTATCACTGATACAATATTAACATAGAGAGGTCTTGATTGCGGCCAAGGAAATATGGTACAACTACAATATTGAGATCTCTTCAAACGGAAGTAAGCATGTCTGTTACGTAACTGAAACGTTACATCCACCACTTGTAACAGAAAAAAAACACCCTAGAAGTGGGGATAACCGAGATAGTCTACGTTGAGGGAAAATGTGGAAAGTTCTTTGATACTGAAACCTGAGGCGGGGATTAATTATTCACATGTATATCGTATACTTTTGCAGTAAACAGGTCTTGCCTCTTGCCTAGCTAAGTAGCTCAGATAACATAATCTGCTGATTTATTGATCTCGGGTTCGAGTCCAGAAAGTATTGCAAATTTTTTTTTGCAGATTGCTTTTTACTAAAACTGCATTTGTTTGACAAAATAAGGTAACTTTGAAAATTGACATTTTCAAAAATATTATTGTACATTTCCTTCACTTTTCATCCATAAGAAATTTCTCTGACGGGTAATTCCTTCTTTGGGACATACGCGACGTTACTCCGTAATACATGATTTTTCGTGACATTTCACATACAATTCATCAGCATTCTATCCTATTTCTGCAACAAATCTTGGGGTATATTACCATGTCTGTTTCAGAGTTAGCATATTTCGACAGTTCCTCGTTGCCGCAAATCAGCTAATGCATTAGGGAGTTGTGTAAACAGGCCTTACTGCGGCAAAGAAGGAGTGAATAAATTTTGGAACAATCTGGTTTCTATCCCGGGGCCCTTGCACTACTAGTTACGTGATCTAACCACTGACCTACCCAGGCCGATAATACGAAATGAAATATGGTAAAATTACTACAATATAAAACTTGAATCTATTTCAGGAAATATATGAACTCTTCACATCGCGGAAATGGGGAAAAATTACAAACAAAATGTCAGAAATGTCGCGTATATCCTTAAAAAGATGACAAATTTGGGGTATTCAATAACCTCTCTTTTCCAAAACATTCTCCTCTTTGAGTTTCTTGATGTCTGGCATCATGACAAGCCTCGTCCACGGGAGTCCTGAGAGTAGAGACAGTGCTCCGGCGAGCCACAGGAAACGATACTGCCCGCCATCAGTCAGGAAATAAACTACCAATCCCGAGGCCGTGCCCACCACTGCAAAGGTACCCTGAATAAAGAAGTCATAATATACCTCATCAAAAGGAAAAGAAATGTTTAAAACATGAGAGAAAGATTGAACCCTCCCCCATTCACAGAGGTGTGTTACTATCAGCCTTAGCTGACTCTTTACTATCAGCCTATAGCTGGAGTTGCCTGAGAATGCCCACCCCCCACCCCACCCCCCGACCATAATATCTCATAAAAAAGTCTTGTATGAAATGGTGTAACAAGTACATATTTTTTTCAGTGCTGTAAATCTGTTTTGTGATTACCAGTTATGCTACAAATATGATAACTACTTCTATACATGTCAGAGGCAGATCCAGAGATTGAAGTTGGGAGAGGCACAACGTCGTGGGGTGGGGTACGGGGGCCGCCTTAAGACCCCCAGTCGGTCCAGGGCGAAGTCCTGTTGGGGCCCCAGGGAGCTAAGCCCTTGCAAGCCCCTGGATTTTATAGATATCATATATCTTGGAATGTCTACTAGGAAGTCATTTTTGCTATTTTGTGTCATTATTAATGAAGTGAAATTAATACACACAGCAATACTTCGCCTGAGTTATGTCCCTTTGCGGGGTCAGCCAAAGGTCAACTAGTGAAACAACAAGTTTTTCCCACTTTACCTTACCAAATGTAAGCGGTTACTACAATGAATTATTAAGTTTTTATACAAGTTTATGGGTTGCGTATTATTCTAGTTGACTGCAGTTCATGAAAAAAAAAATATCAAAACTACAGACCAGAAAGTTACAAAAGCCACCGTTGGAAAATACGACTTTTTTATCCGCAGAATGGCGGACAAGGGACGTAACTTGCACAGTGTTGATATGTGTATAAAATGATACGGATTTTGAATGTTTTGGAATAAAATATATGTTCTCCCACTAAAAGTAGCAATAAATCTACAGGTCTTGTCATTTATTTTTCTGCGAGTGGAAAAACGATTGCGGCTTTTATTGCTTTTTTTTCCTAAACAAGAGAACATGATTTACCGTAACTTTCAAAAATTTAGGTGGGGGAGGGGGCACTGGGTGCACCCCCTTAAATCCGTCATGCATGCAGTCCGGAAAAGTCTTCTTTTCATCAAAACAGGAAGCAATCATTTTATAATCACTCAATGCGAACATGCCAATTTGTGTTTAACAGGAGATGTTTACATTGTGCTTAGTTTCGCCCCGTGGTCTTAAGCTGATTTGTTTTACTCATAGGCAATAAATTTCACGAAAAATCAACTTATGGTATTTAACGAGTGCATTATTTTCTTTCCCATTTTCATCATTAGAGGACAAAGACCATAGATTCACATCTTTGGTTCCCATTTACCCTAAAATGATCTGAAGTGCACACTACATTTCGTCAGAGAAATTACTTACATTCAAATGTTTACGAATGATCGCATTCAGGGTGAATCAGCTGAGAGAACGATATGTTCTATTGTTAAAGACCATGTTTGTCTGATAATAAAACTAAAATACACAATAACAAATAGTATGATCCGCTCCCTACACACCTGGATCACCCGGGCACGTGCGTACGTCTCTTTCCATTCACAGAGCAGTGTCCTGGTGTCTGGGGCCACGGCAAACATCGTGGGGACCTGGACCAAGTTTATGTATAATGAGGCCCCGGAGAAATAGGCACTGCAACTCACCGCAGCATACCCCGCCAGGTCCAGCCATTTCTGTCGATCCATAACGCACGTCTTCAGTGAAGTTTTTTGGATTTAAATTTGTGTCCTAGATTTTTTCTTATCGCTAACGTATGAAAAGATAACTCTGTTGTTTGCACTACCTTTTACCCACTCCCGAGATCATGTGACTAGATAAAAATGACTGGGTGGTTAAAAATTCAGAAATTAGATATTTAATTAGAAGCCTTAAAAAATGTACGAGTTTGAAAGAAAGGTTTTAATAATGGCCGGAGAAATTATATAGGTTTAGAGGTACATATTTAATAAGAGGACAATAGTCAAACGTTATCTTCATAATTCATTTAATATTATATTAAGATGATTATTCGCTAGAAATGCATAAGTTCTATTTAAGAAGCTACCCATGATTTATTTATTGATTGATTGATTGATTGTTGTTTTCCGCTACACTCAAGACTTTTTCAGTTATCTGGTGGCGTCCACTTTTTGTAGGTGGAGGAGAGAACCCAGATACAATGTACCCGGGAAGAGACCACCGACCTTCCGAAAGTAATCTGGTGAAACTCTCACGTATACGCGCGCCGACTGGAGGTGAGAGGCCTTGTGATTTTGAGCGCAATGCTCTAACTACTCGGCCACGGAGGCCCCTCTATGAACATGAAGAAGCTATCTATGACACACACACACAAACACACACACACACACACATATATACACACACACACACACACACACACACACACACACATATATATATATATATACACACACACACACACACACACACACCAATATTTATCACGACAATTAGCCACAATCTTTCATAATACAGAGTATATAATGCATAGAAAAAGATCTGTTAAACACTTGATATATCGATGTTAAGTCTTGTGTCTGATTAGATCTCTTAAACACTTGATATATCGATGTTAAGTCTTGTGTCTGATTAGATCTGTTAAACACTTGATATATCGATGTTAAGTCTTGTGTCTGATTAGATCTGTTAAACACTTGATATATCGATGTTAAGTCTTGTGTCTGATCAGTTCTGTTAAACACTTGATATATCGATGTTAAGTCTTGTGTCTGATTAGATCTGTTAAACACTTGATATATCGATCAAAACAAACAATTCAAAGGTTGTGATCATTAATTAAGGTACTTACTTTATTATTTAGACCAGACTGTATTTCGTGTTGAATTTGAACTGATATTGAATTTCTAAGAGCAATACACCCTTAAACTATATAAATCATTATAAGTTTAGCAATAATACTTATCATGAGATATTTGCATGTTTCCAACAACAAAATCTGTATGAAGTTTCAGTTAGAAACACATGCCAATGTTTAACGTATTACAGTCCTTTTTTAAAGGACAGGAAATTGCATACTATATGATATACATTCCTGATGTCTTATAATGTTCATTTTGTAGATATTAGAATTGCCATTGCTTATTATGCAAGAAACAACGTATAAATCAACACGTAAATGCAATGTATGTATTTCAATGCTTATAAATTTTATATACGATTTATATATAATTTTCCAATTTCTTTCTGATGTCCCAATGAAAGACAATCTGGATTTTTTCAGTCCACAATGACGGAAGAACATAGTTGATATTGATGGATATGATGTTTGTGCAAGAAACGTCATGGATTCATTATGAAATAAATCCAAAACGATTTGAATTGAATGCAGTGTAAATTTACTATAACACTAAAATAGAAAGTACGTAGATTAAAGTTAAAATCTTTTAAAACGGTACCAGTCTTAATGCACCAGATGTGCATTTTAACAAAAAATGTCTCTTCAGCGACCATCAAGTCAACAATGTTGGACATCCGAAATAAGATAAACTGAAAGAACCAAACAATACCAAATACTGGTGTCGACTCCGCCCAAGGATCACAAAGAACCAAACAATACCAAATACTGGTGGCGAATCCGCCCAAGGATCACAAAGAACCAAACAATACCAAATACTGGTGTCGAATCCGCCCAAGGATCACAAAGAACCAAACAATACCAAATACTAGTGTCGAATCCGCCCAAGGATCAGAACTATGCATGAGGGAGATAATCCTTAATTTTGAAATGAATGTCTTAATTTTATCACCGCAAATGTTTATCCGTAATTCATGCTAGTACCGAAGTACTTAGCAACTGGGCTGTTGAAAACCCTCGGAGACTAACACTCCACCAGCAGAGGCATCGTCCCAGTGGTTGTAATATAAACCATAAACAGTACCAATGTTGATGCAGCAGATGCGCATTTTGATAAACAGTGTCTCTTCAGCGACGCTCAAGTGAAAAATGTTGGAAAAACGAAATAAGAACAAACTTGGAAGAAGTTGAAATATGCATATTCCGGAAAGTCTTTCCATGTTTATATGCACTTCGTTTTTATACACTACTATTGTTTCTTCTTTCATGGACGTTATTTGCTAAACCTTTGACATTATATTATGTATTGGGTTAAGTGAAGGTTGTTTTAAAAATATCGACAGTTAAATCGCCAACTATAATTATTTTGTCGGATGTGTCACTAGCGTTATCCATAGACCACGGTGCGTGGGGAATGATCAATGTCAAAGATTGATTGAATATATGTTGTTTAACGTCCCTCTCCAAGATGTCACCATTGCCGGTGAAGGGCTGCAAAATTTAAGTCTATGCTCGGCGCGTATGGCTTTAAGGAGGAGGGGGGTCTTTATTGTGCCATACCTACTGTAATAGGGTACTTCGGTTTTTGCGGTCTCATCCGGTGTAACAAGGGAACTGTAAATGTTGCAGAGGAAGTAATTGTAGGTATAATGTGTTATTTCTAGCAATAAACATTCTATATTGACTGGTTTGAAGTCGATACGTCTATCAACAAGAACACAATTTGATAGATAAATCATAACATTACTACCAAAAAAGTACCGTTCTGAAGGAATGAAAACAAGCCCATGCACCACATAGCTCACCTGAGTCACCAACTTTGGCAGTTTACTTGCGGAAGGTCGGTGGTCTCTTCCCAGGTACATTGTGTCTGGGTTCTCTCCTCCACCAACAAAAACTGAACGCCACCAGATAACTGAAAAATTGTTGAGTGTGGCGGAAAACAAACAACCAATCAATCATAATATATAATTAATCAATGTGAGTCACCTTGGCCCTGCCGTTTTTCAGCTGTTGTGGTTTTAAAAGATTTTTTTATCAATGTTCAGTCCCATGGAAATTTTTGACTCATATTGTGACCCCAAACTATCCCAAAGGACCACACCATTAGCGGAAATGAATTCACAAATATGCCTTCACACCTATATGACAAATATTATCATGCTGTCATGGTATGATATGAAAGATCTTACCATATGAAATAAAAATATGAAAGTTCTATCTTAAATAGTGCAGGAGGCATTAAGTAGGTCGGAATTTTATCATAAATAGGTCGAACTTTCAGGTAAAGGTAAAGTATAACAAGATCTTACTATAAAGAATGTATACAAAATATGAAAAGTTTACCTGAAGTAGTTAGGGAGATATTGATTAGGTCGAATTTGTAAAAAGTAGGTTAATGTCACAGGATTATATCTGAGGTTCCTGCCAAACTATAAAGCGCTACCATGAATAGTTCCGAAGATATTCAATAGGATACGTTTTCTTAAAAGTTTGTCATATTCTAAAGTCAGAATAAGAAACCTATATACAAAATATAATAGTTCTATATTAAATAATTCAGGAGGCATTGAAGATCTTTCATATCTTTCACAGCATTTCATCACATGTATTGTCTTTCCGTAAAAAATGCATATACAAAATATAAGAGCCCAAGCTAAAATAGCTCAAGATACCTTTTTAGAGATCTTTCCTATATATAAGAATATAAAGCTTTGATCCCGTACTGTGGTCCCACAGCTTAAATCAACAATATATCAGGAAGGTTTCATGTAACTTCCAACTTTTCTGAGGAAGAAGTCTTAGAAGATTTTTGAAAGATTCCCTTGATATATTCGCACATAAAATGTTGAAACCCTATTGTGGCCCCACTTTACTTCCGAGACCACGATTTTAAAGATTTTCCTCATATATTCACATGTAAAACTTGGATCCCCTTTGTGGCCCCACCCTACCCCCGGCGGTAACACACTTGAATATGTGCTATAATAGGAAGCTTTCATGTAAATTTTAACTCGACGTTTAAGAACAATAGTTTGTGTTTTACTAACTACAGGATTAATATCGTGTAGCTTGTTATTTACCTCCCCAATCAGATTGCCCCAAATGTTTTACATATTCTCTAATCAAAGTTTTAAGGTATGTGTAAGGATTTTTAAAATCAGTAATTGGTAATTGTAATGCTTGTTTCGCAGCACTATCAACTTTAGTGTTTCCACGTATCCCAATATGACTTGGTATCCAACAAAACACTACATTATACCCTCAACATTTTAGCAACACATATTCTTTCAAAATGTTATAAATATAAGGGTGGTCAATTTTACAATTTTTAATTGTTTGAAGACAAGAGAGAGAATCGGAATAAATAACGTGTTTTTTGTGTTCTGACTGTTTTATAAAATTAATTGCTAATTGAAGAGCTTTTGCCTCAGCTGTAAAAATTGAAGTGTTATCCGGCAAACGCACGGAAAAGATATCATCCCCATGAACAGCAGCGGAAGCAAGTTTATTTTTGTTTTTTGATTTTGATCCATCTGTGTAAATTTCATTTGAGATTGAAAAACTGTCTTTCAATTCTTTAAACTTTTGAATAAATTCAAGTGAATTTTTGTCTGACTTTTTGTCTCTCTATAGATCTAAATTAACAGTAGGTTTTGGAAGTTCCCAAATTGGGATAGTTGGAATTTGCAATTCAGAAATAACATTTAAATCTATTTTAGAGTCTTTAATATATTTTTGGAGCCTCAATCCAAGTGATTTAATGACTTTGGTCTTTTCGTTATATTTTGTTTCAAATTTAGGGTAGAATACACAGTTAGATGACGGGTGTTTGGGATTAATGATATACTGAAGACTTAATTTTATACGTCTATTTTTAGTGAAGGTTCGTTTGCTTCTACATAGATGCAATCTATGGGAGCTGTTGGAAAAGCTCCTAAGCAGAAACGTATACCTTGGTTATGAATTGCATCTAAGGCTTGGAGATACGATTTCCTAGCAGATCCATAAACTATACATCCATAATCTAACTTGGATCGGATTAGAGATCTATAAAGTTGAAGTAAAACATTTTTGTCTGCACCCCAATGAGTATTGCTGACAACCTTTAAAATATCAAGTGCATTAGAACATTTAGTTTTAAGCATCTGGATATGTGAAATAAAGGATAATTTACTATAAAAATTACTCCTAAAAATTTAAATTCTTTAACTATTTTTATTGGAGTTCCATTTAATTTAAGTTCTGGGTCATTATGGTGTTTACGTTTTTGACAAAAATGAACGCCTGTTGTTTTTCATTTTGAATATTTAAAACCATTATTGTCTGCCCAGTCTTGAATTTTATTTAAGCAAAGTTGAAGTTGTATTTCCATACTTGCCATATTTTTTGAACGATATGAAGTACCGAAGTCATCTACAAAGAAACAACCTTCGATGTCATTTTTAAGTGCTTATGCTAAACTATTAATTTTAATACTGAATAATGATACGGATAAAATACTTCCTTGTGGAACGCCATTTCCTTGATCACATAACTTGGAGTAAGTGGAGCTTAAGCGAACCTTAAATTGACGTTCTTTCAAAACGTTTGAGACAATCTTAATCCCATACTGTGGAATTCTTTTAAAATCCCGTACCTCCACGTTGTATCATATGCTTTTTCCAAATCGAAAAATATTGATACAGCTTGTTCATTATTGATAAAAGCATCACGAGTAAATGTTTCAAGTTTGACAAGATGGTCTAATGTACTTCTCTGGGCTCTGAAGCCGCATTGAATATCTGCAAGAAGGTATTTTGACTACAGAAACCAGACAAGTCTGTCATTAATCATTCTTTCCATGGTTTTACATATACAAAATGTAAGAGCCATTGGGCGATAAGTTGATGGATCACTGTGATCTTTCCCCGGTTTTAGAATAGGAATAATGATAGCGTCTTTCCAAGATTTTGGAAAATTGCCCGTTTCCCAAATTTTATTAAATATTGATAGAAGACATTTCAGACTACTTTCTATTTTTGAATACTTTTAAGTATTTGATAGTGTACTTCGTCTGGACCTACAGCAGTATCATTTGATTTTAACAAAGAACATTTTAATTCATCTATGGAGAATGGTTTGTTATAATTTTCTAAATTATCTGAAGTAAATTTTACATTTTTCTTTTCTTCTTTATTTTTGACTTCAATGAATTTTGCAGACATTTCTTCTGTTGATGAAGTTTTAGATATAGAATTTGCAATGGTACTGAATATGTCTGTAACATCAGTAATTGTGTCATTATTGACTTTTAAATGATAGAATTGTTTACCTGTATTTTTGCCCTTAATCTTTTTAATTGCATTCCAGACTTTATTAACAGCGGTGTGAGAATTTAATTTAGAAAGAAAGTTTCTCCATGAATTTGTCCTGTTTGTGTTAAAGGTTCTACGGGCTTTTGCTTTAAATTTCTTATAATTATCTAAATTTTTGTTGGACGGGTATACATTAAAACGTTTTTCAACTTTTTTTGATCGCCTCATTACATACATCATTAAACCATGCCTTTTTAATTTTCTTCGGATTTGTCGAGGTTTTTGGAATAGCTTTTTCACTATTCTCTAAAAACGATATTTGTAAATTTTAAAATTGGATCATTTTCATTGATTAATGTGTTTTCCATTATTGTTTTAATACAAAGTTTGTCTAATAGATTCCAATATACTTTATTTAGTTTCAGTTTGGGTTTTGATTATTATTGAAAGGGATTACATCTTCAATTAAAATGGGGAAATGGTCACTGCCACACCAGTCGTTGTGGATAGGCCATGAAAGGTCACAAGCTAAAGTAGGATCTGTTAAAGAGATGTCGATAGATGTATAAGAACCATTTCAAGGATGAAGATAGGTATTGGAACCATCATTTAAAATACAAAGATTATTTTGATTTGCAAAATCCTCCAACTTTTTGCCTTTATCAGTTAACTTATCGCTACGTCATAAGGGATTAGAACCATTAAAATCTCCCATAATGAGATAAAGAGAAGGGAGTTGATTGATTAAATTGTTTAACTCTTGTAATTCTAATTTGTATTGTGGGGGATATAAATTGAACAGTGTAATGGTTTTATGAAGAGAAACACGAACTGCTGTAACCTGTAAATTAGTTGTAAGTTTAATTTCACTATGCAAGATATTGTTTCTTGCACATATAGTTGATCCACCCTTTGCTCGATCATCGCATTATATGAAGAATAATATTTTAAGAGTTATATTGTCAGTTTGTTTTAGGTGTGTTTCTTGAAGACAAAAAGCTACTGGATTACATTTTTGTATATGAAGTGATATTTCATTGAAAATTAATTTTCAAACCTCGACAATTCCATTGAATGATTTTATATGGAAGCATGATTAATTAATTTTGATCCTTGTTCTGGATATGATGGAGAGAGGCTATGGCTTCTGGAGTGAGAGGACGAAGTGTCCATCTTCTCGTCCAGAATGTTATATCTGTTATGAACAGATATTGGATCTCTCATCCCTTTTGGGATTCTATCACTTCTGATATTTGATTTAGCTGGTTTTGGTGATGACTCTGAGTCTTTGTTATTCTTTTGTTCTGATTGTTTACTCAATCGTTTTGGAACATTGGACTCTTTTGGTTTTGGAGGAACTTATGGCTTGGAGGAAGTGGAGGAAGCAGCAGAAGATCTTTCGACAGTTCCATTCGAGTTGTTTTGTTTGCAAGATTCCGTTTGGCAAGCAATCTCTTTTCTTATTTTTTTTAAAGCAGCTGCATATGAAATATTTGGATGTTGAGATTGATAGCCGTTTCTCGTATCCGGGTAGCTAAGGTGTTTCTGAACTTTTAATTTCTGAATATATTTTTCTTTTAACCATACACTGCATTGTTTTGATGAAGATGGGTGCTTTTACCGGCAATTGACACATTTTGGTTCTTCTTTGCAATGATCTTCTACGCAATCTTCAGAACCACATCTGAAACATACATTTTCATTTTTGCATTGATCTGATGAATGGCCAAACTTTTGGCAATTAAAACAATGTAAATGATTTGGTATAAATGTTTCAACCTTCAAACAGTAATAGATAATCTTGATTTTGTCAGGGTGAGTTGGTATGTCAAAATCAAGAATGTAGGTGTTAGTTGGAATAAAAGTTCCATTTTTCTTGATTTTAATTCGTTTGGTTTGAAGGACACGTTAAGATTTCAACTCATTTGGTCTCTAATGACTCCTTTGCAACGGTTTAACCTGAAGCTTGGTGTTCCAATGACCTTTATTCCACTAAATATGATAGCAAATTGTAAAACAATTGATTGTTTTCTGGTTTTACATTCTACTAGCACAGTTTCATTCTTCATTTAAATAACTGACTGGGCTTCTCCAATAATATCTTTCAAAGTTTTTTCGATGATAAATGGAGACAGTTTCGTCATAGGCTTTTCATTTTTGTCAGGTGTTGATAAAATAATAAATCTTGCCCACTTTTCACATTGTTCATTTTCTGACTCGGAGTCATCATCTTCGTTTTTTTCTTTTTGTTTTTTTTTTGGGGGGGGGGTTGCCATAATGAAGTAAATTTGATTCAGCAGCATTGCTCCCCGTCCGTCTCGGAGCGCCAGCAAGGGCGATGCCGTCTTCTGGGGACATTCCAGCAGAAGACGAACACCAAGAAGAAAAAGCGGTGTTATACTCAGATGGTCGTATCCACCCAATTGACCCTAGCCACCGCTTAGACGATATCTATATTAACTACATGTGATTTTGAATTTGTAATAAATAGTCTTCTGTACATGACAAGAAGACAGGAACTTTCCAATTTATTACTACAATTATTAAACCACAAAGAATACATTGATACAAAACCATTAAAAGGTAACGATTATGTGTATCAAACAAGTACAAGTAAAGTCCAAGCTAGGCGTGACCAGCCGATTGAACGTGCCGAGCCGTGCCGCCCGTTTAGATGAAATTAGGGCCAAAATGGAGAGTTGGTCAAATAGCGTTGTAACCTTAACACCCATCAACCTCAGCCACCAGGATCCCCTCTTACACCGACACGGGTCTCATCCTACAGCAACCGAGTCGCCCCTTTTAGTTGCCTTTTACGATCAAGCTGAGGATACTCTTGGCCCAATTCTTATCTCCCCGGACCCACACGGGGGTGTTAAAAGTTCACAGACAAACGACAAACAAAATGTGATCAGAAAAGTTCACTTGCTCTTTCAGCTCAGGTAAGGTAAAAAGTGTTGCTGTCCCAATTCTGATCAGACCGGAGAAAAATGTGCTTTTTCGCAAGAAATCGACCTGTACAACCACTATAATAAAAGTGTAAAATTGACCTTGAAATGAAATTATGTAAATAAATTGTGAAGAATTCAGTGCCCCACATACGATGCATGGATGCAATAATGTCTCTTCTGTGATGCGCAAGTCAAATATGTTTGTCTCTTCTGTGATGCGCAAGTCAAATATGTTGGAAATCCAAAATAAGAACAAACTTGGAAGAGCTGAAAGAAGCAGAAAATACCAAATACTGGAACGAAATCCGGTTAAGTAATCCTTAATTTTTAATTTTATCACAGAAAATTTTTATTCGTATTTTCATGCTAGTATCGAAGTACTTAGCTACCCATTAATGAAACCCTCGGGGACCAGAAGAGGCATTGACCCAGTGGTTGTAATACAAAACATAAATGGTACCGATTTTGATGCACTTTTTTTTTCTGTTTTTTTTCCTTCTTTTCTTTCTTCTTTTTCTTCTTCTTTTGTTTACAGTGCGGAGTATGGGTTACAAGGGTGATAAATTTTCATTCAGTTTCTATGCATTTTATGAAAACGGGATAAATTTCAGCTTCTCCATGACCTAATTTTTATATTCTTATAAAGCAGAAATCATTCAAAAGCTTCTACGTGAGATGAACAATTCTCTTGCTTTCAATTCGCGAATTAGAATATCTACGACGTTTTATCTATTAACAATGATCATTTCCATTTATATATAGATAGATTCGATATGCTCAAGTGAGCGTGAAATAAAAGACACCATAAAGTCTTCTGTATCTGCTTCGTACTTAGATATTTTATTGAAAATAGATGCTGATGGGAAATTAACAACTTAATGATAAACGGAATGATTTCTGCGTCGTCAGCTTCCCTTATTTATGTGACAATTTTCAATCATTGCCTGCATGTGGTGTTTATATCTCCCAACTGATTCGATACACAAGAGCTTGTTCTGCATAGGATCAATATTTAAATCGAAGCAGGCTACTGACAAAGACATTGTTGTTACGGGGATTTGTACAGTCAGCATTTCGCGACTTTTATGGTTGTTGTCACGATCTAGTTTGCCAGTACAACTTTCTATTTTGTCTTATGTGTTTCATACCAATTGTTAGGTCGTTTTTAGCACAATGATTCTAACGGCAGATTGCTCCGTTTACCTGATCGGGAAGTAGGGCTCACGGCGTGTGTAATCGATCAATAGGGGATGCTTACTTCTCCTAGGCACCTGATCCCACCTCTGGTATGTCCAGCGAACCGTGTTTGCCCATCTCTCTGATTTTTCTATAGGAATAAAAAGATTAAATACTGTTAGTTATCTTAAAATTTTCATTGAACCAATAGGTATTCCAAGATCATAAAATTAACAAAACAAAAATTGTAAAAGTAAATTTGTTTCACTCACCTCCGAAGCCATTTCTGTATATTTACTCAACGATTTTGAACAAAAAAAAAACTTGACCCGCAATATGCCATTTTGGAAATATTAAAGAACACTTTAGAATAAATCTAAGAGGATATTCTTTAACATGAATCAAGTTATACTGGACAATCGTTTCCTCACACCGGATGCTTACAACAGTCAATTAAATGCCCACACATACGACAGTTTGACGTTTCTCGGGAAAATTGCACTTTACCAACTTCAGTTTTGAAATTCACATGGGCCATATTACTCACGACTCAAATTTTAAAAATAAAATTAAAATATAGAGTTAAATGATCACTTTGAATGACAAGAATAGCACTTAAGCAATGTAGCCATGTCAAAAGAAATTAACAAGTTTAGCGGCGTCGAAAGTGTCAGATGGAAACGTTATATTCCATAAAAAAGCCTGAATGTAAGTGATACATATGCCGCAGTTGAACAATGCAGGTAAGGAATTGTTGATTGATTGATTATATATTGTTTAACGCTTCCCTCGAGTATTTTTCACTCATATACTGACGTCACCATTGCCGGTGAAAGGCTGCAAAATTTAGTTCTACGCTCGGCGCTTATGGCCTATGAACAGGGAGGAGTCTTTATCGTGCCATACTTGCTGACACGGGGGACGGTTTTTGCGGTCTTATCCGATGGACCACCACATTTAGTCGTCTCTTACGACAAGCAAGGTACTGAAGATCTATTCAACAACCCAGATCCCAACGGGACTGGAATCCCCCCCCCCCTGTTTTGATTGTTTGTTTGCTTTGGTTTTTTTTTTATATATATATATATTTGTTGTTGTTCGTTTGAAGTTAGGTACGATAACATTAAATTAGATATGACATTGCAAGTGACCCAATTTTCGATGACTTGGGGTAAGAAAATAATGAAAAACAGTATAAAAAGAAAAACTGTTTCTTAAAGCACGAACCCTGGAAAAAATAGTTTTATTAAAATCATTTATTTTCAAGACCAGGTCATATTTGGTGGTTTATGGGTCGAATTCAATTTGCTGGAACCTTTGCTTCTACTTTGTTGCGTGCAACACGGTCTGGGTCTGAGGAGAGTGAAAATCTTAACTCAGGTGAATAAATACAGATATCGAGGGGTACACTGAAGGGTGTTTGATTAGCGAGGTCCTGTAAAGGATACTTGAAAACATACTATAAAAATATATGTAACATTGTAAATGTGGTAAACATATTTGTGAAGAATCATTTTCAACTTCACATGATTCAGGTAACCATAACATTGCTGCGAATTCGTTAAACGCAAGGAATATAGACCACCACTTGGACCATTTGAATATATCATCATTATTGAAGGTTACTTGAAGAAAATATGTACTACACTAAACTTTATAATGTAACGAATGAAATGGTAAAGATAATGAATAGTGATCAATTTTATAAACCCTATAAAGAATACAAAATTAAATGTTGAGACAACACAGATCTTTGGATATACCAGGATCAGGTTCCTAGGAGGTCCTGTCGACCGGTCACATTCGTTGTGAGCCCTATTTCCTGTTCAAGTAAAGAAAGTAGTCAAAATCAGTGTCAAAAGAACGATAGACAACATTTAACCCGATAACATTTTGTATTGACAAACTGGATCGTTATAACGATCACAGAATTTGCGAAATGCCTGCTTAATAAACGAGATTATTGAAAGTCCTATAACATCAACTTGTTTTTACATAGCCTGGTGTGTATTCCACCTCCTGATTGTATATGCGATATCCTGTGTCATGAACTGTACACATACTAATAAACCAATTATTAACTTATCTTAATCGTCTCCAAAAGGTCTAATCCATGAAAGTTCAAAAGTTTATTTCCAATGGAGTCCTTTATCTCAATTTTCATCAGACAGCAATTGACCCAATCAAAAGTTGCATTGGAAAACAGTATCGTTATAATGACCATAGAATACTAATATTTGAAGTAGGGGCGATGTGAAGAACCGAAACAGCAGAATTGCAAGGCAATTCAGTAGGGAATGATATATTTTACTGCAAAATTGATGCTGGCGGCAAACTAACAACTCAACTTCATGACAAACGGGATGATTTGAATTTCTCCATCGTCAATTTACCTTATCTAAGTGGCAATATTCCATCATCATCTGCATATTGTGTACATATCTCCCACCTGATTCGATACGCAAGAGCTTGTTCTGCATATGATCAATTTCTAAATCAAGGCAGGCTACTGACAAAGAAGTTCATGTTACAGGGGTTTGTACAATCTCGTCTAAAGTCAGTATTTCGCACTTTCATGGTCGTTATAACGATCTAGTTTGCCAATACAACTTTCCATTAGGTCAAATGCTATCTGACGTGTTTCATACCGATTATTAGGCCGTTCTTGGCACACTGAATTTTACTGCGGATTACTCCGTTTAGCTTATCGGGGTGCAGAACTCACGGCGGGTGTGACCGATCGACAGGGGATGCTTACTCCTCCTAGGCACATGGCCCCACCTCTGGTATGACCAGGGGTCCGTGTTTGCCCATTTCTCTGATTTGTATTTGTGATAAGAATTACAATATTGGATACTGTTAGTTATCTTCACCTTTACATCAACAAACAACGAATAAGTTAGATATATAAAATCAGGAGATTCTATCATATTTTACAGTTGAGAACCATGGTCATCCCACATATCCTAATTTTGATGTTATCTGTGACGTCAGGATTCAGCTACACATGCAAGAAGATAGCACGGATCTGTGAAACGTCACTGGTTATTGAACACTACTTAACAATGACTAGCCCAAAAAACCGAGCAGTATACTCCAAAGAAGGTAAACTATATAACTACAAAGTGACCAATACATCTCAGGCTCAACAGGTGCCCGTCAACGAGATCGTGACGGCAGACGGATGGGAATCCAAACGATTAATAGTTGTAGCGAATCGAACACTTCCAGGCCCAGACATCTTCGTATACGAAGGACAAACCGTTGTTATACACGTGACGAATCCTTTACAGTCACGGTTCACTGGCACGGTCTACACCAGACAGGTACCCCCTTTTATGGACGGAGTCCCTTTTGTTTCCCAATGTCCCATTGAATCAGGGCAGACATTCACATACAAGTTCACTGCATATCCACCAGGAACATTTTGGTATCACTCCCATGCAGGATCACAGCGTGTCCATGGTTTGTTAGGTTCTTTTGTCATCCGTAAAAATGAATCTAGTCCTCTTCCAGAACACATCATGCAAATTCAAGAATGGAATCATGACTGGGGCGCTGACTTGGGATATCAGTTAATGACCTACGGAATCATAGAAAACAGAACAAGACGTCAGCGATCACGATCCTTTGACGGCAGTATATTTAGTCCTTTCAAAGCACAGTCGGGGCTGATCAACGGTAGAGGAAGATACTATACAAATTATGAAAAGAGAATTCACAATGAGGCTCCATTGGAAGTTTTCCAGGTGACAAAGGGTACCACTTATCGATTTCGTGTGATCGGTGTGGGAGCTCTATATCCGTTCAGAATTTCTGTCGATGACCACGTTATGACAATCATAGAGTCGGATGGATATCCTGTACAACCCACCTTTGTGGATGCTTTCGTTATTAACCCTGGTGAGCGATATGATTTCACAATCGTAGCAAACCAGTCTGTTGGGAATTATTGGATTCGAGGGAAAACGTTGGAGGTAACTCGAATAACAGTCGCTGAAGCTATTTTAAGATATGAAGGAGCACCCGAGGAAGATCCCACGACAATTGAAAAGCAATTCACAACAGAAGTTTTCCACACTTCCATGAAGTTCAAATTTTTTAATAATACTGACAATAGTAGTCCTAGGTATTCCTAACAACCTCCCAATTTTAGCCTTATTCTTCTCTTGTCTTGTAAGCTTCAATAACTTTTAGTCTCACGGCCACCGGAAATTCCTCTGACTTACGAGGGGGCATTTTCCCGAGCTTTCTTTATAAAATATTTTGACAGTCGACAAAAATTGTAAACAATGACGTAATCTAAAAACTATGACGTATTCATGGGAAGAATTTCTGAACCCGACATGCTTTCTATAAATAGCGCAATACAAAAATAGCCGTGACGAGTTTACAACACCAGAGAAATTTTGACGTCAGCGACGAATACTTTTGTAGATAGGCAGATCAAGTAATCTCTCTCTCTCTCTCTCTCTCTCTCTCTCTCTCTCTCTCTCTCTCTCTCTCTCTCTCTCGTAAAAATATTGAAACCGTAAACTTTGCAAATACTTAATAACCATTATTTCGCATATAATATCGTTGTATCAGAATTGCAAATACTAACCATTATTTCGCATTTTTATTGTAATAATTTTTATTGCTTACCAATAGAATCTTGATAGTTTATATATATATATATATATATATATATATACCTAGATTTAGTCCAGCTCTACTAGACACATGTCAGAAATTTCTTTAGCAAATGTTGTTTTAGCTTCGAATTCGGATAGGCCCAGTGACATTTTGTAAATGAGTTTTTAATTCACTAGATCGACTATTTGACTACTTGACTACATTTAACTTGAATCTTAAAATAATATTGTACACATTTCTTAGGATTGGATAGACTCTTTATACAGAGTTCTGGGCCTATTTTGCGAATCAGAGAAAGTACCTCTATGAATTCTCTCGGAAGGAATTCTTTTCAGAGAAAATACTTGTATAAATTCTCTCAGAAGGAGTTAGATTTGCTGTAAAAATAGTGAGATTAAAGAGGTGATGTAAATTATGGGGAAATATATATATTTTTTAATTTCTACAGTGAAAGAGCATTAAGAAATTAAAAAGAAAAACTGGGGTTACAATGCTTGATTCTGAGCTAAATGGTTTTAAACTCGACGTTTTTACACTTAAAATTTATATATTGTATGCTAAATATTGGAGACTTATATCAAAGAGGACTAATTCATATCCATTTGACAAGCAGAGCTGAACACTTGATAGCAGAAACAGACAGCAATAAAACATGACATACCTCGTAATACAACAAGGCTCGGGATATACTAAATCTGGCAACTCATTTCATAAATTTCTTATGCCATAAGCACTCGTTTAAAGATCCTCCATATCTCTAGTCATGACGCATTTTTATTTCGAAATATGTGTGGATTGGTGTTTTTTTTTATTGTTGTTGTTTTTGCTTTTTGGTTTTTTGTTTGTTTGTTTTTTTGATTTGGTTGTTGTTGTTTGTTTTGGGTTTTTTTATTTTACATTTTACGATGTGATTATACAGATTTATGTTAAATACCCAAATTAAAAAGATTCTACATCACTGATATACGCACTACGGGGTAAGATATATTTTACTTATATTAGTCTTGAGTGATTGTCTTTTTGAGAATGTATGCCATTTTGAAATTTAGAATTGTAATTTTTTTTGGCGATCATCTATACTTGTAACATTGATTAAGAGAAGATGTTATGTTAACGAACGTGTGTGCCTATATTATCATTTGCATTATCATACCGTAACTTCATTTTACGTTATGTACAGATGCACAAGTTTTGTATTAAAGAGGAGCCTCAACTATATATATAAAAAAAAAAGCAAAGTTCATATTCAAATATTCAAGGCATTTTGTTGAACAATAAAATCTGACCTCCTCCAAAAAAGTTGGTGTAGGTCTCTTCTCGATTTGAATTTATCCAGACAGACATCAATGAAAAAAGAGAGTAAAGGGAAACGGTAATTAATGTATTAAATCTTAAAAAGAATATAGAATTGAGAGGTCGGCAAACACAGACCTATAAAAATGTCCTGGATATAATCTGAAATGTAAAGCAGCTGATAGAGGAGTGCTCTGTGACCTTCCTTATTGCATTTTCACAGTTCTAAAGCTTGGTGTAGATTATATACCGTTATTCGTATCAAGACCACTCCTTTCCCTCCAATCTTTGACGGTCTGGCAACATCCATACCAATACTGATTTCATTGAGACGTCACAAGTCAGCCAATGAAGAAGGTTGTTTGTGATGAGATTATTTTCGGAGTTACACGTTGCGAGTAATTTGCAAGGTTTCATCACGGTAAGATGATATTAGGATGTTTTCAATCCTTAGTTTTGTTGCATTTTCACATTCTCTAATAATGATATTAACTAAACACACTCTCGTTGCGAGCAACATATAAGTCTTCCGAAGATTTTAAAATGATCAAACTTTTCTACAATTTTCCAAGAAATCACCAATTACGTAATCAATGATTGTTTCCCGGGCATCAATAGTTGTAAAACGGCAAAACAATTTTGCGTTGATGATGTTTAAGAAATTCTTTCCACTTTTTTACATATTGAAAAAATACTTTTGACCCCCTTTGACTCTTATTTAAAGGAATGACTCTCAAAATTTGATATTATTGATTAGGTTTCCTAATTATCTGCATGTTTTGTACAACGTCTGATAAATTATTTTCAGTTTTCAACATATTTTCGTGATAACCAGGTTCAATTCCTACAAACAGTCGCCGGATAGCTGAAAAATTGCTCAGGCGACTATAAATAAAAAACAAACAAACAAACAAACAATTCCTACAAAAAGGGGGGATACGAAACGAACTTTTAAGATGGTATATTGATTAGAGTCATATTCTCACCAAGTTATGTTCTTTTCTGCTCTATAAATTTTACTCATCTTAAGAGTTAGAGAGCACAGTTTCGTACATTATTTCCCTATTTAATAGTTAGAGAGCACAGTTTCGTACATTCTTTCCTTATTTCTCCAATTACGTACTTGTAATCAACGATCATGTTGTGGACATCAGCTGTTACAGAACGTAACTACAAACAACTTTGCTTTAATAACTTTATGAATTGTTTTTAGTTTTTGATATTTAGAAAATACTCTTTTGATTATGTCAGATAGATCTTGTCATTATCTACAATTTTTGTCACATATGGTCTGCCAAATTATTTCCGTATAGAAATATATTAAACATCCACTTCTTTAACAGTAGACTAACGTGATTAAAAAATGATCATATGCAGAACAAGCTCTTGTGTATCGAATTAGTTGTAAGATATAAACATCATATGCAGGTGATGATGGAATATTGCCACATGGATAAGGGAAGTTGACGATGGAGAAATTGGGTCATCCCGTTTGGTGAGTTGTTAGTTTGCCGCCAGCATCTATTTTCAGTAAAATATCTAAATACGAAGCAGATGTTGAAGACTCTGTGGTGTCTTTTATTTCAAACTCACTGGGATATATCAAATCGACGTAAAAATGAAAATGATCATTGTTAATAGATATAACGTCGTTAATACATCTAAATGTCGAATTGAACGCCCCAGCAAGACACTTTTTTCTTCTCATGTAGAAGCTTTGGAATGAATTCTGGTTCATAAGAATACAAGAACAAATCAGCTAACGAAGGGGCATAATGTCCCCAGACCTTACGCCGATTAAATATGTTTGGGACGAGCTTGTTAGACGTCTGCGTAAACGCAGAATCCCCAGGAATGTGGACCATTTGTCAGTAAATGGAACGTCGCCTACGTCATAAACTCTAATGGTGGACATTAACCAAGCCAGAATTTGTACCTTTCACTCATTTTTGACCTCACAGGGAATGGCAATAAGGTTTTAAGTAAATTGATGGATAGAAGACTTTATTTATCAAAGATTACATACCAGAAATATGGTATGTTTCGAATTATAATACAAAACCAGGCAAGCAATTACCCTCTGTTTAGTTTTTTAAGTCCCTCGGCATGCAAATTGTATATTTCATTGGTGTTTTGATTTCGCGGGATTTGGGTACCCACGAAAATTAAGACCCCAAAAAATGTAATGATTGCACAGTGGTACTGTAACCATGTCTCTCTGATGCACCAGCTGCAGTCTTCAAAAATGAATAAACCAAGCTTACTGGGACCCCCCCCCCCCCCACACACACACACACACAACACACAAATCGTGCTAAATCAGATATAGTGGCAAATACTCATCCGATGAATGCAGTGAAAGCACAAAGTTTCCAAGCCTTAAATGGAAACGAGAATACGCAGTATAGAGTCATGATAAATGAACAAATACGCACAGTAATTTGTGAAATGGTATGACTACAAAGGTCAAGGACATTAAACTGTAGGTAAAACGAATATCAGCTATGAGGAAAGTCCATACTTTATTGTTTTGACGATCTTCAGAATGACAACAAACGTTTTATAACAGTAGTATAATGTGTTTGCATGAGTGATCCTGATCAGCAGACTGAAACATGTTCATAGGTTTCCTGAAACAGACACGAACGAAATTAAATACTAACTTCGATAGAAAGTGAGATGCAACTGTTTTTATTATCATTATTATTATTATTATCAGTAAAATATTTAATTCTAAAGTCAACATACAAATCGAATATGATAATATGTATTATACTTGTGAACGATGACATAAAAAGTGTGTAAATCTGATAAACACAAGTATCTAAAAACCAAATACTTAAATGAAACTACTGTAAAATCGAAACTGATGTGCATGAGAGTAACCCATTTAATCCCGTCCGAAACTTCTAACTGCAGCGAAATTTTCACTGCAATTCCGAATCTGGACTCGACATATTTTATACGGAACGCCATTCGTCACATCTCTTCACATTGAATTAACAACCGCGTAACAATACACAACTCCAGGAACAGCTTCGGGGTTATATAATTGTTGATGGATTAATTTCTCGGTGAATTCCCGAACGTATAAGGCTAGAAATTAAAAATTCTTGGTCACATAGTTCTCTCCGCATCTCCTTTATTGCTCCCATCCATTAAATTAATGTGTGCGGTTGGACTTATTGCGCGCAAAAAATAATTTGGAACTTGGTATGAATGGTTTGATGATTTCTTTGAATCAATCGACGTTATTTTTTATCTACAACCATTTTGTATTAGGAATTAATGCACGCATCAATTCTTGTAAACCAGCGACGGTAGCCAGTGGCAGAGCTTCGTAAATGGGAGGTCGTGAGTTCGAGTCCCGCTCGTGTCATGGCCGCGTCAAACCTCAGACGTTAACATAGGTAGTGATTGCTCCTTCGCAAAATGTTTAGCATTTAGAAGTGGGAAACACTGGTCTTTCGGATATGACCTTAAAAGCGGCGGTCTCCTGTTACGGCAGGCGTTGGCACGTTAAAGAACCCTCACTGCTACGGCCCTAAGCATAGGTATAAATTTGTGGCACTTCACCTACAGCTGATGACGTCTAAATATAAGTGAAACATTCTCGACGGTACGTAAAACAGACAAACAATGAATTAATCAATCAATTCTTTTAAAGAGAGCAATAATTCAACTAAAGAGATCATTAATTCAATTGTGAATATGTTGAACTGGAGATAAGTATTTGCTCTCCCTGAAAGATATCAGTGCGCGCATCAATGGAATTAATGATACCATTAATTGAATTGAAAGGGAGAATGATAGCAAAATTATTGCGCGCATCGATTGAATTCAATTGTATATATATCATCAATTCATTCTAGCAAGACAATTCATCGACGTTTGGAAGGGAAATAATAGCAGCGATGTTCGGCTGCCAAGAAATATAATATTTCACAAAACCATCGGAAAGCTTGAATTACCTAGCCATAGTGCCGGCCAAAAGTAGCATGAACAGTTGACAAACTTGACAATTTTATATTTATTGAATTATTCATGAGACTGGGTCAAAGTTGACCAACAAAATTGGTCTGACGTCATAGTAAGCGATGAAATGAAAGTTTGTTTTATAGGAAAAGACAGGAATGTGTATGAATGAAGAAACCCAGTGAGTGGTGTAGTAGTGAAGTCCCGCCCTCCGTGTATCACCATGCTTTATCCTATAATGGTAGCATACTGTAAAGGTTGAATTTACAGAGGGGGACAGTAAGTCGGAATTTTGATAGAAGTTGATAGAAACATAAATTCTGAGACGTTTATCTCCGTTATGGATGACAATTTCTGATCCTTTGTAACAGACGATGGGTATTACAGTAGGATAACTGCGCTGTACCCCGGTCACAGAACAAAACTCATGGCATTTGTCCCAAAGTGCAATCGATCTAGGTAGCATACGACCTTTCATCTCTGATGAGGTATGCAAATTACTGGTTAACTCATTGGTAACCGCCAGAATCGATTACGGAAATGCCTTGCTGTACGGTGTGAACAAACAATATACGGACAAACTTCAACGGGTATAAAACACTTCTGCCAGATTAGTAACGCAGACTAAAACACACGACCATATTACGCCTGTTCTTGTCAACTGCCGTATACAGTACAAGATACTGATGTATGTCTTTAAGTGCCTCAACAATCTGGCACCAGGATATCTGTCAGAACTTATTGTACCATACAAATCCGCCAGATCTCTTAGATCGAAATCTGAACATCTGATAGATATGCTTGTAACCAAGACTAAGACGTACGGAGAACGCAGGTTTGATAAAGCAGCGGCCACTCTATGGAACAGTCTTCCATCTAAAATCAGGAAGATTCAGAAACTTGACTGTTTTAAAAAAGATTTAAAAACCCATCTCTTTCGTCAGGCTTTAGTGTGTGATCTTTTTTGATTTGTCGTATTTTACATGCAACATGCCGAAGAACGGTATCAAAAAGAAAAAAAAACATAAAAAAGAAGAAAGTTCTTCCTAGTACATATTTTATATTTTATGATTTTTATAATATGAATTAATTTCTAATTTTCTCTAGCTTATTTCTTTCATAGTTTCAATTGCTCATTGTGCGATATTGATATCTGACATTTATACGTGATTTTATGTATTCTATATAATTTTGATATGCATTTTAGTATAGTGTAAAGCGCTTTAGAGTATATTTAGATAAGGCGCTATATAAGTGCATTATTATTATTATTATTATTATTATCCCCATTATCTGCGCTGTACACCGATTCCGACAAACCTGGACCTTTACATGGCCCGGTCAGTCACCTTATATTTAAACATAATAGAAAAGTTTTGGAGATCTTTTAAGATTCGTCTATAGAGCACAGCTAGCATTAAAAAATCGCCGTGATTTAATTCAAGTTGCGATAAAAACAAATTTGGGCATCCATCTATTCAGAGATTATAAAATCGCATTCCTTAGAGGCTGCCACCAAGGTAAACAGGTACCTCACTAAACACGAAGAAGGTAAGGCATATTTCTCGATATCAATATTAAAAAAAAAACAAGCGAAACTATGGATATAATTTTTTTATTATTATCGATACGACCGGCTTATTGTGTACAGTATCATAACGAAGTAAAGTATGAAACGTAGAGTTATGAATCGGAGTTCATATTAGTCACAAGAACGTTGTAATCACGCTTTTTGACAATGACCATTGTAGGGACTCTTGTCTTTTGCTCACATTACACCTGAAGGCGTAACCAATAAATATAATTAGATCTACAATATTCTGCATTAAATAACAACTCCCTTTTCCTTTTTTTTTTAAAATACAGGTTGTGATCGCTCAGTTCGCTTCGAAACCAGAGTTAGTAAGTTCGAGCCCCGTTCTTGCCATGGCTGCATCAAACCTATGATCTAAACATTGATAGTAATTGGTCTTTGGCCAAACGCTCGTTATTTTGAAATGAGAATTACAGGTCTTTCGGATATGCCTTAAAAACCGGAGATTCCTTCTCGCAGCAGGCGTTGGCACGTTAAAGAACCTTCATTGGTACGATCGTAAACGTTAAGCACAGGTCTATATTTGTGGTTCTTCACCTACAGCTGGTGACGTCTCAATATGACTGAATATTATCGACGGGACGTAAAACAAACAAACAACTCTCTTTTTTCTGATGTCGATATCAGTACTACAACAGGAAAGTTTTAGATAGGGAAGAAAAAACTGAAAGTAACGATCAGTAGCCAACCTCAGAGTTCTTATAAAGAATATACAACAAACAAATCTCTAGACCATCAATAGTATGAATGAAAAATTCATTTAAAGTGAAAAATTCTCAAGCAATACAACAATATGCAATCAATTTATTGGAGTCACAGAGACATTCCATACTTTTTATTTGTCCTGTATAAAATTTGTCCTTTTCTTGAAGGTTGTTTTTCCTCACTGAAGATGCTATTTCTTATTTCTAAGTTTTAAAATAGCTGATCATCTAAAAATAAATTTTCATCTGCTATTATAGTGTAAACAGCATAGGGTATATACGGTCAGACAGCATATCTTTCCCTAACATTTCCTATTGTATCTTTGATTTAGTAAACATATAAAAGGACCCACATCCAAGACCTTTAGGTTGTGATGGATGGGAGTCACTTTTTGAGTGAGCCTGGGGCTCTAGGGGGGTGTCATATAGGAAATTTCGGTGAGAAATATTTGAACAATCTCTTGTTTGAAAGAGCTAAAAATAACTACTCACTACGTGGGGTGACGTCACGCATTATATAATTAATATAGCCATTATTGAAAGAATTTGTTGAATTGTAAACCAAAATAAATCAGGGGTGGGGGAACAATAGTTCCAATAGTTGTTTCCTGTTGGGACGTCTTCCATCACGAGATGTCCAAGTCGAATATTTTTCCTGTATTGAATGCTTGACTGCCAAGGGTTTTTGCAGTTTATACAAATCAAGATTCACGCATATACACTGTACATCTGTTTGTATTTCCTGCATGCACAATTCAAAATTTATAGAGGACTACATACAAACATGTAAATGATTTATCCGCGTTTATTTCATGTCATTGGCATGACGCAGTCTCTAGTTATCGTTTTGTCGCCTTATCGCTTCGAAAAGACGACAACACGCTAATAGAAAACAGGACAAATAAGGTCGCTAATTTGCGGGTTTTGTTTGTAGTCTTTTCTACTTTTCGTTTCGTTTTCGTTTGTTATTTCGGGGCGAAACATCGCTACTTGTTGTCTTGGTTTTTTTTCGCCTCGTGGTTAGAACATCGCGCTCAAACTAACAACGCCTGTCACCTCTAGTCGGCGCGGGTTCGATTCTCGCTCGCAGTGATATATGTGTGAGATAGTTTGCCAGTTTACTTTCGGAGGGTGGGTGATCTTTTCCCGGGTACATTGTATCTGGGTTCTCTCTTTCACCAATAAAAAACTGGACGCCACCAGAAAGCTGAAAAAAATTGCTGAATGTGGCGGAAAACAATATCATTCAATCAGTTATATTAAACCGGTCGCGGTGCCTCAATGGTACAGCGTTCGATTCGTAACAGGGATGTCCTGAGCTTGAGTCCCGCTTGTGCCAACGCCGCATCAAACCTAAGAACGTAAACATAGGTAGTGATTGGTCTTTCGCCAAACGCACAACATTTGGAATGAGAATCACGGGTCTTCGAATACCACCTTAAAAATGGCAGTTCGCTGTTGCGGCAGGCGTTGGCACGTTAAAGAACACTTGCTGTTACGATTATGAGCGCTAAGCGCAGGTCTGATTTTGTGGTACTTCACAAACATCTGGTGACGTCTCAATATGAGTGAAAAATTCTCGACGGGACGTAAAACAAACAAACAATGAATCAATTCATTGAAAGAGAACAATAATTCAATTAAAAATATCATTGATTCATAATTGATAGTTGCTCTCCCTAAAAGATATTGCGTGCATCAATTAATGATATCATTAACTGGATTTAATAGGAAAATATGATTAAAATTATTGCGTGCATCAATTGAATTGGTGCACGCATTAATTGAATTAATAATCTCTTCAAACAAATTATATCGCGCATCAATTAAATCGTTGATATCATCAATTCATTTAAAGATGGCAAGGATTCATTGATGAATTTTGGTATATCTGTGTTTTGGGTGACAATTTTTGGCCCCGTGTTGCGAAAGATTTCGGTAATATATCATGGATATTATAACTGTCCTGTACACACAGAGCCCGACAGACCCTCACCAGAAAAGAAGAAAATGAAATTTCTACCCTACTTGGCCCGATAAGCCACCTGATATTTAAATATAATAGAAAATATTTGGAAAAATATCAAAATTCTTCTATAGAGCGCTGCTTGCATTAGAAATCGGCGTGATTTAATTGAAGTTGCGATAAAAATATGGGCATCGATCTATGTAGAGGTAATAAAAACACATTTCTTAAGATTAAAGCCTTTCAAGGGAAACGGGTACTTCACACGAAATACTAAATATAGGCACATTTCTTGTTATCAATAAGAAAAAAGCAAGCGATTATATGGTCGGTACCGCCGGCCTATTGTCTACAGTATCATAACGAAGTGAGCTATGAATCATACAGTTTTATATCGGAATTCATATTAATGACAAGAATGTAGAAATCTCACTTTGTTTTGGCAATAACCATTTGATTTTCAATTTATAATGCATATATATTGTGAGACTGACCTCTCCATAATTTAGCGAAGTATGAGCATTGGTAATGAAAGACTTCAACCCTCCACCCCTACCCCCGGAAAAAAGGGTAGAGGCTGTCAAAGTAGAATACTACATGTATAAACTGCCACACCTACGAAATAGAACTTTGAATGAGAAAAACGTCGTGAATTGGGATTTTTAGCATGTCAATTTAGTTTGAGATTCCAACTTCCACTTTTTGCTACCTTCTGCCACCCCCCCCCCCCCTCCCCCCGTCCTTCCTTTGTTTTGATCAAGTGAAGATGCATGCTTGAATCATAGACTAAAAAGTTAGCAGTCATTTTCCAATACACCGTCAATACGGAGGCTGCTACTTCGACTTGTCCTTGTTGTGGTACCCTACTTGTAATGCATGGAATTTAGTAATGACTCGCGAGAAGCAGGTTTCACTATTCCTTGCGTTTGCATGTTAAAAGGAAGCAATATTTTAAATTTCTTTATAATACGGTAGAGAAATTTACATACATGATCCTTATTAATGAGCCATGTATTTTAAAGCATTTGATAAAGTACTTCTGTAAACTGCGAACCGGGTCGCCTCGGTGACAATTTCCCAATCTCGCACTCGTATTAATGAAGATCTCGCACTAGGATCAATGAAGGACTCTGTTAGTCAAAATAAACCCTAAGATTTTAATTAAATACTGGGGATCTTGAGATAGTCACAAGTTATCTACAAATACACCGTATCCTAACAGACTTTTTAATGGTAACTGCGAAGCTGCATTAAATTAGTATATTAAGATATTCAAAGAAAGATAAACATAGATGCCCATCAAAATTAAAAGTGCTGATAACTAATTAAATTACAATAATGTTCGTAACACATACGCGAGCATTTCTTCACAAATTTTTGAAATAACAATACAAAAAGGATGGTATTAAAAAATACATGCAATCCAATTTATAAAAGTGGGTTTTCAAGTGGCTTGTAAAGCATTGGATGGGTTTGGCGTGTTGAATATGCAGAGAAAGCTGTTCCATACCCTTGCCGCGGCAAAACTGAATCCTCTTTCAACATTGGTCTTGGTATGTACTCGTGGCAATACAAGTCTCAGACTTCCATCCGAGCGGAGTGAACGGTGTGGTTCCTGTACGGTTATGAGGTCCAAAAGACAATCCGGAACAATTCCGTGTAGAGATGAGTTCGCATGCTCTAGAATTTTGTACTGAGACCGGAACTCAACTGGTAACCAATTCTGCGAGAATGGGCGTGATATGGTCTCTCTTTCTGGATCTGTTAATGAGGCGGGTCGCGTTGTTTTAAGTCCTCTCTAATCGACTGATATGTCCTTTGTTTATCCCGTAGATTGTTTCCAGAGTCAAGTCTTGTAGTAACTATAGAATTTACTAGTGTTTTACATGTATCCATGGACATAAGTGACGGGTTCTTTCCATGTTACAAAGGTGGTAGTTGCATGATTTGGTGAGTCCTCACTTACTTTACGTCTGTTTGGGGGCTGATAACATGGTTCCAGTGTTGAGAGCATTTTCCTTAAAAGAAAATTAAACAAACTATTAAAACTAGAAGCAGTACACATCAAGTGGTCAAATACCGTAATTTTCAATGCATTTTATGTAACAGATTTTCATCTCATGTATTATATTGAAATCATACCTAAACACAGTACTCTCAATAGTAGAAAATGGCCTAAGGTCATGAATAATATAATATAGAACTACCGATGTGATTTCATTTGACCTCGTGAGAGGTAATTTCTCCTGAGAAGCCGACCGTGTCATGGGGTTTGTACTAGTGTCAATCTTTTTTTCGTGCGTTGTGGGGCTGAAATTATAATTAATGTATAAAAATAAAGTACTATGTGTATAGTAATTACTATCAATTTTATGTCCATGTGTCTCTAAATCTTGTTATTACTTGTGTATTTACGAAAGGGGAAATAATCATACACATACCTATGTCTCAGGAGGCACGTGTTGACTTGCCGCCTGCTTTATTTAGCGAAATGTTATGGTGCCTGTTCAAATGGAAACTTAAATTTGTTGTCCCCCCGAAGTGGCCACTATTGCAGAACATAAATTATATTTTCCTTGTCAGTCTTTTTCTCGACTGAAATAGTTCCAACACTTTGATTTTTTTGCTGACATTTTGCACTAAAAATATTACGCACATCGATCCCGATTGAAAATATTGAAAACAACCAGCGGCGCGACGAAAATATATTTGGTAGGCGTATCGAAGGTACTGTATCGATATTCGACGAAAACTCAAATACCGATATGTAACGATATATCGAAATATTGGTTCACCCCTACAAGATACTACTACGCGTACGGTATTCCACAAATAAATAGAAACGAAAACCTCTATTGAATATGCATGCAAAATTATTGCCGTTATAGAGATATAAATGAAACTATATGTGTTTCAAAATACAATCTGTGGCGTTCTTTCGAACCTAGTTTACATTTAAATTTTTTTTTACAAATTCAGACAAATTCAATTGTTATATTTCTGCTCATTTTTCACGATATAAATTAAATCAACATGTTCTGCCAATGCTCTGAATATTATTGTAAAATGACTCAATGTTCTATGAACTGGTACACACCTATTCGGAACATCGAACTTCATTTTATCCACGGACGTAAAGCAAAGGGACAGCCGACTCTCTGGGGGGGGGGGGGGGGGATATGTTCCTAGATTAGCAGCGCCCTCTCCGGGATAAGCGAAATGGAAAACGTCCGGTAACATGCATTGTTGACGAGTCAATCTAATAAACTTAAATATTGGTGTGCATAATATAAAATTTGGTGTGTATAATATTTTTGATTAACTGAGGGATTGTCAGACTGGAGAAAATGCCATTAATCGATATTTGTGAGAAAGTTTGCCAGTTTACTTTCGGAAGGTCGGTGGTCTCTTCCTGGGTACATTGTATCTGGGTTCTCTCCTCCACCTACAAAAACTTGGCGCCACCAGATAACTGAAAAATTGTGGAGTGTGACGGAAAAAAGAAAAAAAGAAAGAAAAAAAAAAGTATCGCAGATCGATATAAAAGAAAAGAATTAATATGTTGCATATTTTCAGATTAAAATTTCAGTAAATATTTAGAGTAATAATGAATGTTTGAATTAGTAGAAATTTAAATATGATTTATAATTTAAATGCAAGTTTTAAAATAGCCTTATCGTGCTAACGCCTAATGGGGCCTCTGTTTTCGAAAGACCCGTGATTCTCATTTCTAAATGCCGAACGGTTGGCGAAGAAGCAACCACTACCTATTTTCCGTCTTAGGTTTGACGCGGCCATGGCACGAGCGGGGCTCGAACTCACGACCTCCCGGTTACGAGCTTCCGCGACTGGTTACGAAGCAAACCCTCTACCACTGAGGTATTACGATCGGAAATCTAAAAAAAAAAACAAAACAGGAAATGAGAATTATTTATTAATGCAGAGTATTGTTGACCTAATTATATTTATTGGTTAGATTTTCAAGTGTAATGTGAACAAAAGTGAAGAGTCCCTATGATGACTACACTGCAAAGTGTCGTCAGCGATTGATTGATTGATTGATTGCAAATTGTTTAAGTTCCGCTTGAGTAGTTTTCATTCATATGAAGACGTCACCATTACGGTTGAGGGGCTGCAAAAGGTTTGCCTATGCTCGGCGCTAACAACTTTTGAGCAGGGAGAGATCTTTATTATGCCACACCTGCTGTGACACAGGGCCTCGGTTTTTGCGGTCTCATCCGAAGGACCGCCCCATTTAGTCATGTCATAGAGAAACAATGGTTCTTATTGCTATCTTTTCCGACTCACTTTCTCTTTACACTGGTGCGGAATCGTTTATCAATGGTTAATAGTTTTAAGAATTTTATATGGCTTAGATCAAATGTGAATAATCTAAAATTCATTTTTTTGTGATAATTTGATATTTTTCATCTTTCGGATGAGACCGTATAAACCAAGGTCCCGTGTCGCAGTAGGTGTGGCACGATAAAGATCCCTCCCTGCTCAAAGGCCCTGAGTGCCGAGCATAGGCCTAAATTTGCAGCCCTGTCACCGGTAATGGTGACAGCCGCCGGATAGCTGAAAAATTGCTCAGGCGGCTATAAACAAACAAACAAACAAACAAACATAAATTTATTGAAATATTTCCTGTTCTGTTTAGAGTATGAAAGTAATAAATCAGGAGCACGAGCCGAACAGGGGTAGGTGGTTGTATCACATGACAATTAGGCCAGCTATTTAGATTTAAATTAAAAACAATAAAGAAAATTGATAAAAACTTCTCCGTTCTTCATAAATCAAATGTTAAATGCTATTACAATGACATTGTACTCTGTGGACAATTGCTATCTGTACATGATCCGTTGGAATATCATGAGATGAGGTACAAGCTACACCTCCGGCCACCAATACAGCAATATTTCGACTCTGATCTCTGCGTGAGAACTTCCCAAGGCCAGTTTAGAATGATTTGTTTCTCGTAAATCAGCCGCAATCTTCAAGGAAAAATATGAAAAAAATGGTTCGATTTATTTACCCCGATTTCATTATGACTGAATTATTCTGCCAGATAAGGCAATGAATCTCGACCTCCAATGACCTGTGTATTAAATTTCTCGAAAGTATGGGATAGCTTTGATGTTTTCATCGGTTTAAAGTATATCATTTAGGTAAGATTTCAGTTCCCCAACAGTAAATCTATTGTCCTCGCCTTGCTTTAAGGAAATAGAATTTTTCCGACTGTCTCAATGATTTCATACCGTAAACATATATATTATCGATCAGGCTTCCGCTCATAAAGTAGACTTTTTCTCTTTATCCACATCGTGGCCCCCTTCTTTAGGGTCTGTCACATTTTTTTCATTGAAATATTTTTCATCAAAATATATACAGAAAGTTTCCAGAGTACGACACAGAGGCTTCGTAATACACAGATCCGTATTATTTCACACCAGATTCTCTGACGATTCGGGTTAAAATGCTACCATTCTCATTAGCTTGCTGGTCTAATACATGTTACCATTCTCATTTATCAGTATTTGATTACCACACCACACCGGGGTCATTATAAATAAAGTATTACATTACACTGGCTAAGGGAGTAGGGGGTATATTCAAAAACAGAGCACTGCTAAAGTGGGACATGATACACCTGCATATGTTATTGACCCAAAAACTCAAGTACAAGGCCTATAACTTTATAATTTTTGGGACAGCATTCTTCTTGTGATATTTACATCAACATATTGCGATCTTTCTTTGTACCAAGTTTCATTAAAATCCCCCCTCCCCTAAAGGGCTTAGGAGGAGTTAAGACGGAGAAAGTATTTTTCGTACAGGGGAAAGTATTTTGCGTATAGAAAAAACTAAGTCCAAAGGCAATACAGCCTTGGGGAAAAAAAATTGGACAGGATTCCCCTTGTAATATGCACATCTACAATTTGCGCAATAGTTAAAGTTCACATGAAAGGAAATTTCAGTGTAACGTCCGATGATTTCATATGATAACACGAAGGGTGTATTTCAGTCGTAATGGTGTTCGCTAGCAGAACAGGGTTCACTGATTGGAAGCTACTATAATAGTAGACTTTAAGACGACAAGAATGATTGCAGCAAAAGAACAGTATACCTTAATCTTTAACGATCTTCATTTCATTAAAAAAAATATAACATTTCACGGGTTACCCTCACAGTTCTAATTCGTATTTATATAGATAATATAGGGGGAAACGTATGGCCAAACCTCACGTAATCTTTAAGTCACCGTTTGCAATACGAGATTTACAATATCGAATGGCGAAGTAAACAATGTGTAAATCGTAATCATAAATCCCTAAGACATATACAAGTTCGAGTGTAGGGCAACACGGACCTCCGACAAGGCGAAGGTAGGATCAGGTGCCATGGAGGAGTAAGCATCCTCTGTTGACTGGTCACACGCGCCATGATCCCTTAATCGAAAATAGGTATACGGGATTACCCGTATTCAAAGTTAGTATGAAAAATGACAGTCTAACAAAGAGTATGAAACAAATCATTCAACATATATCCCAGAGACACTTTGTAATCGCAAACAAGGTCATTATAGCGACCGTAAAATTTGCGAAATGATGACTTCAAACGAGATTCGTTATAACCCTGCAACATCAACTTTTTTGTCAATACTTGTCCTCGCTTTAAAAAATTCCCATACGCATGGCCTGCTCTCGCGTATCGAATCAGCTGGGAGATATACACACCATAAGCAGGCGAAAGGTATATTACTACATAGATATGGAAAGTTGATGATTGCAAAGTTGAAGTCATCACGCTTGTCATATAATGTAGTTGTCAGTATGCCATTAGAATCAATATAAAGTAAAATATCCAAATATGAAGCAGACACGTCAGATTCTGTAGTGTCCTTTCTTTCGAGTTCATCGGGATATATCAAATGGACATAATTATGAAAATTATGATTGTTGAATGATAAGACGTCATCGATATATCTATATGTATGGTTGAAGGACACGGCAAGATTTTTGTTTTTATCCTGTAACAGTTTCTGAACAAATTGCGCTTCATAAGAATATAAAAATAAGTCTGCCAATAAGGGAGCACAATTAGTGTCCATGGGAATGACAATAGATTGTTGGAAGACTTGGTTTCCAAACACTAAGTAAATGTTATCTACAAGAAAGCCAAGCATACTCTTGATAGCTGCTTCGGAGTACTTGTACGGGCTATCGGAGTGGTGTTTAACAAAATGTGTACCTTGTTTTCCAATCACTAGAAATTTGTATTTTCGAGTGCTATTTGTGTTCAAAAAGCAATTATCTATTATGTGAAAAAGTCTATATTTTAATTTATTGTGAGGAATTGTTGTATAAAGTGAGGAGAAATCATACGTTTTGATGCTGTCAATTTCAGAAAAATCCCGAGACTTTAGATTTTCCAAAAGTTCCTTAGAGTGTTTGAGAATCCACATCTGATTGACACCACTTCTGGAATATGTAGTGGAACAGTATCTCTGAAGTGACTCTTTAATAGCTGTTAGTAGTTTAGTTAGTAATAAAGATAAAGGCTTGGTAGAGCACTTACTGGAACCAGCAATGTATCTTTGTAAAGATTTATATGTAATTTCGGAATCCAATAAAGGTATGGTAATTCAAACTGATCCTGATTCCTAGGAAAGTCAAAAGTATTTAAAACTGAAAGATGATTATATGAAGAATTTCATCTTGTAAGATTGCTTCGAGTATAAGCAGGATTCCCAGATGTTGAAGTAAATCCCAGTTCATTTAAAAGACATTTATAATAGTAACTTTTACAAACAAAGACAATGTTGTTACTTGCTTAATCCGTTGGTAGTAGCACAAAGTTTTCATGTAGTCTACGTAACTCATTCGTCACTTCTGCTTTCTTAAAAACAGAAGGATAAAAAGTGCGCGATTTCCCCCATTAAATTGTGAATGCGGGATTTTAACAATTTTCAAATACTTTTGATCCACTCAGACAAAGTGTCAAGTTCCTCTCCTTCAGATTTCGTCCAACGTCTGGCATATTCTTCCACAGAATTCATGATAGCCATGAAATTATGTCGCCATCTAGATGAGCGAGGTTCTCGGTATTTAAGACCTTTCAAAATCAGGGACTTAAGATCTTCATTTCGTACACTATGTATGTCCCCTGTAATGATATGACCAGTGGGACTGTAATTAAACGAGGAAGAAGAACATGAACACTTTGGAGGACTTCGTTGTAATTGCTCAATATCAAGGCACTGCAACGTCTGTTTATAATTAAATAACTTGGATGTAATAGTGGAAGTATATCTATATGTAACACAAGGTGTGGATTTCATCTTAAAGTAAGGCGGAATACAGGACTGTACTTTTTTATGGTTACGGATGTTGTAAATGTTGACAGCATCAATTCCTTTGTTGTCAAATTTAAGATAAAGGAATCGGCGAGGTTTCTTGAGTTCACTCTCATCAATCATACGTGGAAGACCCAAGAGTCTGTGATGGGCAACATCCCAAATCATAAATTGAAGTCTGTATTCCGGTTTAGAAGCATCCAAGCAGGACTTAGAGTTAGCTTTTTCTTGTAATTCATACAAAGGTTTCAAGCGACAGAGTAGAGTTTGGTGGGAATGTGATGTGGACCCATGGTCTATTCACAAAAGGTAAAAGGGAGTCAAAAGAAACATCATGTATCACGGGTTTGTTGTACGAACGATGTCCATGACTACGTTTACGTCTAGGTGTATCGTTAAAAAGTCCCATCACATTTACACTGTTACACTGTGGGCTGGATACAACAGATAAAATCCCATGAAATGAATTTGGCAGTGTAAGGTGGTGTCAGCTACATCACGGAACAATGCCCGGGGATTTGAAACGACTTAATAGTGTCCTAGATATGGTAAGAGGGCGATGAATACAGCAAAATAAAAAAAATAGTCAATATTTAATGGGTTACCCTCGCACAATCTCACATTCTTTGATCTTTCGAACACGTCCTCCGTGTGGATGTGGGTGGGGGGTTGTTAAATAATAGACCAAAAAGTGGAGGGTAAACAATTCCATAAAAGTAGATGACCCCACTCTTTGATCTATTGTTCACCCGCCATTGTTTAAAAGTAGGTCATTGAGAACAGTAGGGCCATTGTTTACCGACCCTCCAAATAGACGCATATACTACTAACACCTCATTTTATTTTTTCTGAGGTCAAAATCACGGCTACAAGAGGGATTTAAAGTTTAAATTGGAAAGAAAAGATGAAAGAAACGAGCAGTGAACAATCGTTTTGTTCTTATAAAAATGCATAGTAGGTACATTACTTATCAAATTAACACCCACTGCTAGCAATGTAGCTTGTAATTTTTAACACATGTTTTCATAACTTAATGACGTTGGCCGCCCGATGTATTTCTCCTATTTTATAACCCCCCCCCCCCCCCCCCCCCCCTCTTTGAAGTACATTGTCTTTCATTAAAACTCAGCCATGTGCAAATAGTCTTCAAGCGCTACAATGGTAGATTTAACTTCTGAAACTGTTTTAGTCGTCTTCATTCACATTCTTTTGAGAATATTCACGAGGACATTACCTACAAAATTCAAGTGTATTAGACAACGGTAAATAACGGGGTTCTTTTCTTTCCTTATTCTAGTTTCTGGCTTAGATGTATCATGGATTGTTTGATCTTTCTTCACTGAACCGCATACCTTTAGTTTGCTGTAGTCGGATTTAATATCTACAACAACATTAGTGTCCAGTCCTTTCGGTTAGTGCAGATATGAAACGTAATTTCACAGAATTTGTAAAAAAAAAAAAAAAGAAAAGAAAAAAAAAAGGCGACCAAGAGCCAACGGATTACTTCTAAATGATTTATTTTTACACGGCACAGATTAAGTGTTATCAAATTATGATAGACTGGAAATTTCAATTTAGATATCTTTCAATTTAGATATCTTCCTTTTTATACAAAGTTTATGTTTTCTTTGCCAGGAGTTTTAAGATTATCGAAGTTAAAGTGTAGGGAGAATATTATCACAATTTTTCGTTTCATTCAATCTCTCCTTGCTACTACAATACACCTGTCTATACGTTTAAAGATACATGTATGCATAACACATTACTGCCGTTCCTTTATATAATGTACTCTAAACAAGTTGAAAATGTATTTGTATATAAATATGTAAAGGAAGAATATTTTCATTTTTATGTGAGATTTTTTAAGAAAACTAAAAGCTGAACATTATCGTGTTTTTGATGTCTCTCCATTTATCATCGTATTCTATTTTTAGTAGTTGGTCATCGATCGTTGACAATTCAATGATCATTGCTATATATTAATTTATTTGAAATATATGTTAATCATAACTCCCGTGAGTAAAGTTGTACTAGTATTCAGCAATATTCAAGGAAACAAATTTGATGTACTGTCTTGTATACGATTTAAAAATACTAACAAACATTTGAATTATGCCTGGCCATTGGGTCATAATATTTCCTATCGATATTCATTACTGGCTGAATAAATCATCTTAGGAATGTGATGACATTCGATAATTTATTGCATATTTTGATACGATTCCCCACAGTTTCTAGAGAAAGAATCTGGGCTTTTAGTGAGCAATAAAAGTCAGACCTGAAATACTTCAACTCACCCGTGACGACTCAACTATTCCTCACAGAAACATTAATTCCTCTGGAGGAACAAACTTCAGTCGTATTAATGTATCACAACATATGGGAGAAGTAATGTAAATTAAATGTGGATTTTTAAAAATTCCATAGAAATTTATAAAATTACAAAACAAATTTTACACGACTATTTCTCGTAGAGAATTATAAAACACTAGGATTGTAGACATCATAGACAGTTGCATTTTTAATGAGATTGATCACAGAAATATTCATATCTTGTGATCATTCATCAAATGTTACTTTGTTAAATTTCTCACAAGACATATTTATTCAAAAGGTTTTACATGAGAAGAAATAAATCTCTAGCTGTGGCCGTCAACGCGATTTATATATATATATATATATAAACAATTTTCATTCATGTCGATTAGATATATCCCAGTGAACTTGAAGTAAAAAACAAAACAGCTCAGAGTCTTCCACATCTACTTCGTACTTAGATATTTTTTTGAAAAGAGATGTCAATGAAAAACTAACAACTCCACTTTATGACAAACGAAATGACTTCAGCTTCTCCATCGTCACCTTCCTAAACGTCAGTCTTATTGATGTATCACAGCATATGGCAGAAGTAATGTAAATTAAATGTGGAAACTCAAAAATGCGAGAGAAATTTATGAAAAAGAGAAAAAAGAAAAGAAAATCTAAAATTTACATGACTACTTCTCATAATGAATTTAAAAAAAACTAGGATTGTTGACAACATAGACAATTGCATTTTTAATAAAATGGAGCACAGAAATCTTCTTATCTTGTGATCAATCATCCAAAGGTTACTTTGTTAAATTTCTTACACGACATAATTTATTCAAAAAGTTTTACATTAGACATCTTGGCGTTCAACTCGACATTTGGTTTACCTATAAACAATTTTATTTTTCATTCATGTCGATTAGATATATCCCAGTGAACTTGCAGTAAACAACGAAACACCTCAGAGTCTTCCACATCTACTTCGTACTAAGATTTGCTTCGTATTTAGACCGCGTCAAACCTAAGACGTTAACATTGGTAGTGATTGCTCCTTCTCCAAACGCTCGGCATTTAAAAGTTAGAATCACGGGTCTTTCGGATATGACCTTAAAAACGGAGGTCCCGTGTCGCGGCAGGCGTTGGTACTTAAAGAACCCTCACTGCTTCGGCCCTGAGCGCGAAGCATAGGTCTAAATTTGTGGTACTTCACCTGCAACTGGTGACCTCTCATTATGAGTGAACAATTCTCAACAGGACGTAAAGCAAACAATCAATCATTCGTACTTAGGTATTTTATCTAAAAGGAATATCAATGAAAAACTAACTACTCAACTTTATGAGTAACGAAATGACTTCAGATTCTCTATCGTCAAAATCCCAAATTGATGGTTGATAGGCTGTATATTGGTTAACGCCCCCTTCAAGAATTTTTCACTCACATAGAGACGTCACCATTGCTGGTGAAGGGCTGCCGAATTTAAACCTATGATAGTCGCTAACGGCCTTAAAACCGGGAGAATCCTTATCGTACCACACCTGATGTGACACGGCCTCAGTTTTTGTGGTCTCATTCGAAGGAACCCCCCCCCCCCCTCCCATTTAGTCACCTCTTACGATAAGAAAGAGATACAGAGGATCTATTGTAATTCGGATTCCACGGGATCTTTATTTATGAAACAATATTCTATTATCATCTGGTGCTTATTTCTGAACCGATTCGTACGCAAGAGAATGTTTCAGTTGTCATGTTTTATATCGATACAAGATACTGGAAAATAAGTTGATATAACAGGGGTTTCAGTAGTTTCATTTCAAGTCAGCATTTCGCAAATTCTACGGCCATTCTAATGATCTATTGGCTAATGCAACCTGTTGCTAAGTCTAAGGTGTTTCATATCAATTGTTAGACCGTTCGTCATATTGATTTTGACTTCGGATCACTCACTGCACCTGATTCTATGTATGTTAAACGATGTTATTTACCAATACAACCCGGCAACGTGTCATATGCTGTTCCGTTTCATATAAATTGTTAGGATGGTCTTTACAAACTGATTTTGACTATGGGTTACTCCGTTTACCTGATCAAGATATAGGGTTCACGCCTGGTAGGACCGGTCAACAGGGATGCTTACTCTTCTGGCCACTTGATCGCACCATGGGTCCCTGTTTGCTGAATTCTTTCTTTTCTATTATTTTTTTGTATTTATGATATTGATAACACTTTAACGTCTTTTTAATTTCATCTCCTTGCATATCTAGGTGATAATGTTGTCACTGTTTACAAAATTTAACGATATATTGGTAATGAAGGCATCGTCTGTTAATTCATATTTAACTGAGTGTGTTTTATTAAATTAAAAGCGCATATAACCATATATATATATATATATATATATATATATATATATATATATATATATATACCCGTGGGGATCCGGGTTGTTAGAATAGATCCTCAGTACTCCTTGCTTGTCGTAAGAGGCTAAATGGAGCGGTCCTTCGGATAAGACCGTAAAAACCGAGGTCCCGTGTCACATCAAGCGGGACGTTAAACAATATATAATCAATCAATCAATCTATCTATCTATCTATCTATCTATCTCACTATCTATCTATCTATCTATCTATCTATATATATATATATATATATATATATATATATATATATATATATACATATATAATGCGAAAAATGCTTTTCATAATGGACGGGGTTAGGGTTTAAAACGTACACTAAGTGAAGGAATTATATATTATCTCATTTTCTATCACATTACAGTTGAGCGCCATGGTCATCAAGCATATATTAGTGGTAATGTTATCCGTGACGTCAGGATTCAGCTACATATGCGAGAAGACAGCACGCGTCTGTGAAACGTCACTGATTATTGAACACTACGTAACAATGACTAGCCCAAACAATAGAGCAGTATATTCTAAAGAGGGTAAACTATATAACTACAAAGTGACCAATACATCTCAGGCTCAACAGGTGCCCGTCAACGAGATCGTGACGGCAGACGGATGGGAATCCAAACGATTAATAGTTGTAGCGAATCGAACACTTCCAGGCCCAGACATCATCGTATACGAAGGACAAACCGTTGTTATACACGTGAAGAATCATTTACACTCGGACTCCGTCACGGTTCACTGGCACGGTCTACACCAAGCTGGTACCCCTTTTATGGATGGAGTCCCATTTGTTTCCCAATGTCCCATTGAATCAGGGCAGACATTCACATACAAGTTCACTGCATATCCACCGGGAACGTTTTGGTATCACTCCCATACAGGATCACAGCGTGTCCAGGGTTTGTTAGGTGCTTTTGTCATCCGTAAGAATGAGTCTAGTCCTCTTCCAGAACACATCATGCAAATTCAAGAATGGAATCATGACTGGGGCGCTGACTTGGGATATCAGTTAATGACCTACGGTATCATTGAAAACAGAACCAAATTTAAACCTTCGCAATCCATTGACGGTAGTTTCTTCAGTCTAGTTAAGGCACATTCGGGACTGATCAACGGTAGAGGGCGATACTATACAAATTTTGAAGACGGAATTCACAATGAGGCTCCATTGGAAGTTTTCCAGGTGACAAAGGGTACCACTTATCGATTTCGTGTGATCGGTGTGGGAGCTCTATATCCGTTCAGAATTTCTGTCGATGACCACGTTATGACAATCATAGAGTCGGATGGATATCCTGTACAACCCACCTTTGTGGATGCTTTCGTTATTAACCCTGGTGAGCGATATGATTTCGCAATCGTAGCAAACCAGTCTGTTGGGAATTATTGGATTCGAGGGAAAACGTTAGAGGTAACTCGAACAACAGTCGCTGAAGCTATTTTAAGATATGAAGGAGCGCCCGAGGGAGATCCCACGACAACTCAAAAACAATGCACAGCAGAAAAGAAATGCATTATCTTAAATTGTCCGTTCACCTATTTTCCTGAAAATGAACACATGGAATGTATTCGATTTGATAAGCTTCGTTCAGCTGCGTCGAATGATCCAGCACCCCCAGTTGTTGAAGGAAAATTTCGGGAATATTTTTTGAATTTTGCTTTTCCAGGCACCGATACCTTTCCAGGGTCTGTCAATGGCAAAACGTTAGAATTACCGACTGTGTCTGGTCTAACACAGCCACAAGAAATTAGATCTCCATGTGAACAGGCGGGGTGTGGAGAACAGACACTGTGTAAGTGTACACATTCCATCAGTCTGCGTCATGGCGACACAATTCAAATGGTGTTCTTAAACATGGGTGTCGGCTTAGGATGGGCGCACCCAGTACATATGCACGGACATTCTTTCTACGTTTTGAAAATGGGGTACGCGACATATAATGAATCTACTGGTAAAGTTATATCACAAAATGCAGACATTGATTGCAGAGGTGGTGTGCCAAAACAGAGAAGTTTCTGTAATGACGCCACTTGGAGTGATCAATCTTGGTTAAACGGAAATGTGCCTGGCTTAGAGCTTCAGAACCCTCCTCGTAAGGATACAGTTATTGTCCCTAGCGGAGGCTACGTTGTTGTGAGAATCAAGGCCGATAACCCTGGATTGTGGATAATGCACTGTCATATAGAACTTCACGCTTCTGATGGAATGGCTATGCTTCTTAACGAATCTTTTCCACAGCTCCCTAAAACTCCGTCACATTTTCCAACTTGCGGAAATTTTGAATTAACCAATTCCCAGGAAATCGTTAAGATTGACAACACAAATTCAGGAGAACAAGGAGGTAAATCACAGCAATGTTTTTATAAAAGAAAATATATCAACGAAAGACATTTTTCAAACTTCCATATAGATAAGCCTAAATCAGTTTAATTAAAGTAATCAAGAATGTATATATATATATATATATATATATATATATATATATATATATACATTGATTGGTCAGGTAGTTGTTTGATTGAATTACGTATCGTCGAGAATTTCACAAATATTGAGACGCTACCAGTTGTAAGTAAAGTACCACAAATTTAGATCTATGCTTAGCTCTTACGACCGTAGCAGTGAGGATTCCACAGCGTGCTAAAACTGCCGCGACAGGAAACCTGTTTTTTACATTATATCTGAAAGACTGGTAATTCTCGCTTCTAAATGACGAGCGTTTGGCGAAGGAGCAAACACTACTTACGTTTACGTCGTAGGTTTGATGCGGCCATAGCTCAAGCAGGGTTCGTACTTACGATCTATAGATCCCGATTGCGAAGAGATACTTCTAGATGGCTTTTCTCCATCAAGTAAAGATAACGCACAATAATCAAAAGGGTATACCATAAAATTTCGATACTATATATTTATTTTTTGTTTCAGATACAATCCCTATGAACAGGTTCTACATAGTTGTTGGCGTTCTGGCGGGAATTGTTCTCCTACAGTTCCTAGTTATAATAGGCATGCACATCTCATCTAAAAGGAACGAAACCGGAGATGGAAACATACAAAAATATTCAACTGGTGTCGCAAATTCTGCATTTACCTGAGAGAGAGAGAGAGAAAGAGAGAGAGAGAGAGAGTGCTTTTTTTTATTTACAACCAGTAGTATATGTTATATAAGTAATGTTTTTGGATGTAGTCCTTGCTACATTTAATATATATATATATATATATATATATATATATATATATATATATATTCTATGATGCGTTTCCTTTGTAGATTGTATTTTCATTGGATAGCGTAGTAACGTTTGAAATGAGTGTTGCTGTAACGCGAGACATTACAAGAATCATTAGGAACATTATATCCGCCGTAACTGTGCATAATAACCAGACCGCAAGTATGTGATATTAAGCAGATCTCTGGCTTAGAAAGGGAGAAGCTATTTTTCTACGAAATTACATATCCATAATACTGTATTATGTCTGTTATCTTTGTTATTTTTTTTACTTGTTGTGATTGTCTAACTCAGAGACATTGTTGATGTGTCCATGGATACGAGGGATGTTCGATATATAATGTGTATTGTACGATATCTCACAAGCATTCGACTCAAATAGTGAAATGAACATTACATCCCTTCAAAGTATTTTCCGCTGTTGGAAATACATAATTTCAATCTCTAAATTCATTTCTGACATGCATCACGGTACGCTGATTTAGGTAGACCTCTGAGGCATCGATTGATGGCAAGCCAGGGGCTTGTCGGTACTTATAATGACGACCAGATAAAAACTTTTTAAGTTTTCGAAAAAGGAAAAAGTTGCATGGGGCTAGATCTGGAGAATATGGTGGGTGTGGCAAGACAGCAACCTTCTCCGACTTCCAAAATTGTTTCACAAGCTCAGATGTATCTGAGAAACATTATCATGAATTAGACGAACATGTCTAAATCCTAATATGGGCGTCGTTTATGATAATATTTCTTGAGGTTCCTTAGCGGTGTGTACTCGTACACGTTTTTCGTCATCTGTCAATATATGCGGTATCCATCTGGCAGTAATCTTTCGTACTTTCAAAATAGGCGCCCCTTGGGGATCCGGGTTGTTAGAATAGATCCTCAGTACCCCTTGCTTGTCGTAAGAGGCGACTAAATGGGACGGTCATTCGGATGAGACCGCAAAACCGAGGCCCCGTGTCACAGCAGGTGTGGCACGATAAAGATCCCTTCCTGCTCAAAGGCCATAAGTGCCGGACATAGGCCTAAATTTTGCAGCCCTTCACCGGCAATGGCGACGTCTCCATATGAGTGAAAAATTCTCGAGAGGGACGTTAAACAACTTATAATCAATCAATCAATCAAAATAGGCTTGAAAATAAAACGGACCCGCGATAGTGATATGCCAATAGCTTTGGCAATATCACGTATCGTGTATCTGCCATCACGTTTAATTATTTTCTTGACTTTTGAGACATTTGCGTTGCCTGTAACAGTCACATGTCGGCCAGATTTTGCAGCATCTCTAACGGACGCTATGCCTGTCAGAAATGTCTTTCTCCACCTACGTACTGTCTTATAAGATACCTTATCAGACCTATAAATGCCCCCCAATTCAGTAGAAATCTGCATCACCGAATTACCACGTTTTGCGTGAACTTTTATATAAGCTCTAATCTCCTCAATATTCTCAACACGTTTTCCAACCATTTTTACAACAACGACTGGTTCTATTGAAATAACTAAATGTTCAAAACTATGTGGAGCTGAAGTCACTTGTTTATACCGTTGGGAATGTATTGCATAGGGCTATTCAAAGAGTATCATCATCCACAAAATCGTGTAAAGCGTTATCGCGCTTTAGTACAATACGTATTACATATCCAACAGACATCGTGCATGATATAGAAAAGAGAACATGAAGTACATCTGATTTGCTAAAGTGTATTGTACTTATGTAGTTCATGTAAAATTGTATATACATGTATGTTTTTAACCAATAGGTTTTTGTCAAATACATACCTACGTACATACTAGTTGAGTTTGGTCATGAGCTATGTTATAAATATACTCAAAAGAAGAGTGTGCATGACACGCATTATTTGAAAATGCTGTGGACGGAACGAAAAACAAAATAATTCACTCTCTGACGTCATGATATCGAAAATGAAAAATAATACACATCAACTGATTTGTAAACAATTTTGGTAAATGGACATAAATCACAAAATTATATAGGTATCAATGTGATGGCAAACATTTCAAAAAGGACCTCACTTTATGGCACATTTTATGTTTACTTAAACTTGATCTGTAACACATTCATATGGGCTCATTTTTAACTTATTACTTTAATAGCTGTAGCAGAAATGACCAATTAAAAAAACCCTCTGGAAAACAGTCAAAGCCCCCCCCCCCCCAAAGGAGGAAACCTCTTAGATCCCTGAGCATTATAAACTCATTAGTCACATGAATACTCCATCATGTAACGGAGTCACTACTTCCTTTCTGCCATGAGTGATGTGTGTGGAAGCCTGCCCCTTCCTTCCCTGGTGATTGTTTAACTCATTCTAAAATAAATGGATGTCTTACTATAATTTTCATAAGAGATGTAAGCTCTTTCTAGTGTTTAAAATTCATTGAATATTAACGGAAATACCCGTATAGATATATTTGATAAATTCGGATAACTTTTGTTTGAAAATAGCGGAATTTGTTTCAGATTTTTTTTATTCAGAAAGTGAAGTGTCAACTTTGGGTTTTAGTAATTCCATGGTGGTATTTCTGAACGTGATGAGGGTGTTATGATGTCCATAGGTAAATCAGAATCATGTAAATGTTTTTTGACTCGGAGACCAATTGGTTTTATACACGTCTTAGTTTTTTCATACAAATCTTCAAACTGTGGGTGCAAAATGCAGTTAAATGCAGGATTGTCAGTGTTAGCTTTTAATTTAATAACGTATTGTAAGATAAGTTTCTAGAGGTGGTTCGTTTGCCTCAACATACAAACTATCTACAGGAGAGGTTCGATTGATTGATTGATTGTTGTTTGCCGCCACTCTCAACAATTTTGCAGTTATCTGGTGGCGTCCAGTTTTTATTGGTGGAGGAGAGAACCCTGATACAATGTACCCGGGAAGAGACCACTGAACTTCCGAAAGTAAACTGGCAAACTTTCTCATATATATCGGCGCGAGCGAGATTCGAACCCGCGCTGACTAGAGGTGAGAGGCCTTGTGATTTTGAGCGCAATGCTCTAACCACTCGGCCACGGAGGCCTCTACAGGAGAGGTTCGAAAAGTTCCTGTGCACAGTCGAAGTCCTTGGTGGTGGATTGCATCAAGGGCTTTAATGTAGGATCTTCTTGACGCTCCATATACTATACAACCGTAGTCTAGTTTAGACCGGATGAGAGAGCGATGCAGATGTAGAAGAGTATGCTTATCTTTTATTATATCAAGGGCTTTTGTACATTTCTCTTTGAGAACAGCCGCCGGATAGCTGAAAAATTGCTCAGGGGGCTATAAACAAACAAACAAACAAACAAACAAAGCTATATGCGGAATAAAAGAGAGTTTATTATCAAAAATGACACCTAAGAACTTAATCTCTTTTACAACTTTAATTGGAGTGCCATCTAATTCCAACTGCGGACCATTGTGGTGTTTCCGTTTAGAACAGAAATGCATGCACGCCATTTTAGTTCTGGAGAATTTAAAACCATTTACATCAGCCCAGATTTGGATTTTGTTTAGACATAACTGTATTTTACGCTTGATGGAATTCATATTTTTATTTATAACAGAGAACAAAGTCATCGACATATAGACTTCCATGAAAGTCGTTTTTAAGTACTTCAGCGAGACTCCTTGTGGCACGCCCATTTCTTGTTCGAAATTGTCTGAAAATGTAGATCCTATACGAACATTGAAATGCCTATTACTTAAAAATTTCTTAATGAAGTTTGGTAAATGGCCTTTAAGGCTTATATTATGAAGATATTTTAAGATACCGTATTCCCATGTGGTATCGTATGCCTTTTCTAAATCAAAAAATATAGAGACGACGTGGTCTTTCTTGACAATATACGTTTCAAGTCGTATTAACTGGTCAATTCGATTTTTCCTGAAGCCACATTATATAGCAGTTAAAATGTTATTAGTCTCAAGAAACCATATTAAGCGTTCGTTGACCATCAGTTCCATGGTTTTACACACGCAGCTTGTTAAGGCTATTGATCTGTAATTATTAGGATCTGAGTGATCCTTACCAGGTTTTGGAATAGGAATAATAATTATTGTTGCCTGTGACCAGGAAGATGGGAAGTTACCATTTCCCCATATCATGTTAACGATTTGCAGAAGACATCCTTTGGTAGGTTTAGGAAGATGTTTTATGATTTGATAATGGATCTGATCCGGACCTACAGATCTATCAAGAGATTTTTCTAGATATTTTAGTTTGTTTTGTTTGTTTGTTTATAGCCGCCTGAGCAATTTTTCAGCTATCCGGCAGATTTTAGTAATTCATCATAAGTAAATGGCTCGTTATAACATTCATTGTTTTCAGATGTAAAATCTAAAGTTTTCCGTTCTTCTGTATTCTGGTTTGAGATGAAATTTGGGCTCATGTTGTATTTTGATGAGTTTTTAGAAATAGTATTCGCTATATTGTTAGATATATCTTTCTTATCTGTGATTATTTGACTTCCTACCTTCAGATGGTGATATTTGTACCGGGACCTTTTCCTTTTATTTTCCTTATTGCATTCCAAACTTTATTAATAGGACTATGCGAATTTAGACTTGAAACAAATGTTTTCCAGGATTTTCATTTGCTTATATTTATGGTTCTACGAGCCTTTGCTTGATATATGCGAAAATTATTCAGATTTAAAGAAGAAGGTGATCTATTGAATAGTCTTTCTGCTGTTTGCGAGCTTTAATTGCTGCATTGCATTCTTCTGTAAACCATGGTTTTTTTATTTAGTAGAATTTGTTGAAGTTTTGGGTATGCATTTATTTGCTATTTCTAATAAAGTTTTGGTAAAGTTTTGAATGGGGTCTGGGTGGTTTTCAAACTTTTCAACGGAGATAATTTGCAGACAGCGTTTCGAAATATGGCCAATCAGCTTTATCAAATTTCCAGTTTTTAACAGGATTGTTTTGTGGAGGATCATTTGTTTTAACAATAATGGGGAAATGATCGCTTCCGCACAAATCATCGTGTACAGACCAGTTAAAATCCAAAAGTAAAGAGGGATCCACTATGCTAATATCAATTGAAGAATATGAGCCATTGCCTGGGTGAAGATAGGTTTTAGAGCCGTCGTTTAAAATACAAAGATTGTGGTGAGATATTGCATCTTCGAGTTTTTTAACCTTTATCCGTCATTTTATTACTACCCCATAGCGATTATGGGCGTTGAAATCGCCCACAAGTAGGAAAGGAGCTGGCAGTTGTTGTATTAAATTTATAAGTTCCTGAGACTGTAATTGATAGTTTGGAGGAATATAAACAGAACAAAGAGTAATTATTTTAACGAGGGATAGACGAATTGCTACTGCTTGGAGATTTGTGTTCAAATTTATTTGGCTATGTATGAAGTTGTTGTGGACTGCTATTGAAGAACCACCAGAGGCTCTGTCTGCTTGAGCGTAATGGTTATACATAGCATAGTTTTTGATATTTATCTTATCGGTATCTTTCAAATGTGTTTCTTGTAGACATATGGCTACCGGATTATAGTTGTGAATGAGTAAGGAAAGTTCATTGAAATTTGCTCTAAAACCTCGACAATTCCATTGACTAAATTTTGAATGATTCATGATTTCTTATGTGTTACAGGAGATATTCTCCCTTTATGATATTTTTGGAGAACGACTCCGGGTTCGTGTGGTGGAGTGTGATGGAGCAAAATTCATTTCCTCCAAGACTCCAAATTTGTTATGTATAGCGACCGGATCCTTCGCCCCCTTGGGCAACCGATCGCTATATTGTTTTGGTTTATTTTTTGTGCAATGAAATTGGAACGTTGTTAAAAAGGTATATTTAACCAGTTTAAATATTTTAATGATCTAACAAATTTGCTAGAGTTACCTGACTTGCTCTCAATTTAGATACACACGAACCAGCCCATTGTTGGATTCATTCACAGAAACCTTTAAGATTAAACCCAAAATGTGATTTTCAGTGATATGCATATTACCACTGTGACATAAATTTTCCTAAATGTAACTTTGTACGTACCATATGCAACATTAAAAGGGTGGTAACTTGACTTATCAATGTTCATTGTATTCACATGTACTGCGAGATGCAACTCATGAACATTAAAAATTAATAATAAGTTCCTAAAATAAGGACCTAAAATAAAATGGGAATAAATTTCTAATAGACATACATTCGCCTTTTGGACACACAGTAGCAGATGCAGTTATAGTGGTCATACTCGTAACGAGTACGATGTCTCAGTTTGGCTTTTAAAAAGGTGAACACACGATCGCTTACTTCTTCTCCAAAACATACACTGTGTTTTCAATGTTCCTTGCATTTTCCCCGTCCAATTCCAAAGCAGTTACGAAATTCATACCTGCTCTGCACGATATAAGACGATTTACTGGCCGATCTATACCTTTACAGTTTGTACTAAGGTAGGCACCTGATAACATCCCCTCAAATAATAAAATAAACTGGGTCTTTTTTCGACCTTCATGTTACAAAGAATGCGCCTTTTGTACAAAGGGAGGGAATTCAACAACCGGTTTTAATACAATTTCAAAGGCGCATTTCTTGTTTAATTCTGTAAATCCATAAAATTCCCTACACGACATCTTGAATATTATAATGTTTAATCAATTAAATTTATAGAAACTAAATTATGTGAGTTGTATCAGACATATCACCGAATACTTTACAAGCACGCAAAATGTCAAGTGAACTTCGACAAACATTCTACACGATTCCCAAACATATGAAGTTTTGAAAACAAAGAGTACCGTTTTTATGGACATTTTTAACTGAATAATCTTCATCGAAAACAGAGATATGTTTATTCACTGGGTCTGTATTTAATTTTGGGAGTCCTTAAAAGTGCTATTTTTTCAATAGAAAAATTATCGATCTAAAAAGGGCTAAAAATAGATTGAGGATTTCCTGGATATGGATGTGAATCAAATGGTGATACTTTTACCATAGATGTAATGAAAGTACTCTTTCAAATTATGAAGATCTATATTTCTTTATGTGCCATGAATAACATATAAGTGACAATGCAGCATAATACTATGCTATGGTGGTTATAACAATTTAGTTTTTCAGTACAACCCCCCATTGTGTTAAATGCTGTCTGACGTGTTTCATACCAATAGTTAGGCCGTTCCTGATTCAGACTACGGATTACTCCGTTTACCTGATCAAGAGATATCGCTCACGGCAGGTGTGACCGGTCGACAGGGGATGCTTACTTCTCCTAGGCACCTGATCCCACCCTGGTGCGTCCAAGGGTCCGTGTTTGCCTACCTGTCTGATCTGTATTTTCTATAGGAATTGAGAGATTCAGTACTGTTCGTTATTTTAACCTTTTCATTAAAAGTTGCAAATTTGTTATACATTTTCGAATCTACCGAGCTCCGGCACTTTTTGCACTGGAGAAATTACAATACCCTCTGTCACATCGACCACGTTTCCTCTAGATCGCTGAAAGTTTGATATGTTGAAAAAATGAGAATACTCCTGGAAAAAGTGACCGTCGAAAGTAAGAAAATCACCAATATCTTACTAATAAGTGACATAATCAAAATGAGAATGAAAATGCATCGAGCGCAAGTGTAAATTGCCCATCCCTTACAAATTCAAGAAAATTGGTCGACGCATATGAGAAGGTGAAGATAACGAACAGTGATCAATCTATTAACTTCTATAAGGAATACGAAATTAAAGAGTTGGACACACATGGAACACTGGGCATGTCAGTGGTGGGATCAGATACGAACATTGATCATTCTAAATCCTATGACGGAGTAAGGCGAACACGGACCCCTGGAAACACCAGACGTGGGAACAGGTGCGTCAGAGGAGTAAGCATCCCATGTTGACACTCACCGCGAGCTCTATATCTTCAGCAGGTAAACGGGTTAATCCATAGTCAGAATTGTGGTGTGACGTCAGTATCCTACCTTGGTTTTTATTTAAATCTAAGTTCGAATCCCGCTCGCGCGGATATCTGTAAGAAAGTTTGCCAATTTACTTTCGGAATGTCGGTGGTCTCTTCCCGGATACATTGTATCTGGGTTCTCTCCTTCAACTACAAAAACTGGACGCCTCCAGACAACTGAAAAAAAATTGTTGAGTGTGGCGGAAAACAAACAAACAAACCAAAATATCTAAGTTTAAAACATATTATATAAGGTTTTCTTTGTGTTCTGTAATCTTTTCTTATTGCTTCAAGGTTGTTTTTAATTTGCATTAATTATTCTAAAATGTCAGTAGAATCATAAAGACTTTCCCTTGTTTTTATTTTTTTTCCCCAAAATTGTCCTTTTCTGGAATTTTTCTTTTCCTTACTGAAGATGTTATTTCTTATAAAAATCTCTGATCATCTGTAGAAATAACCTCTTGCAAAGGGTGTGTCAGTCTACAATTTTTCCGTATAGTAGTGTGGATCAGCGTCTTCTTACTTTCTATATTACTTATACAGTGCCCCTTGCTTGTCGTAAGAACTGATTAAATGGAGCGGTCCTTCGGATGAGACAAACACGTGTGGCACGATAAAGATCCCTCCCTGTTCAAAAACCCCGATAGCCAGGATAGGCCTCACTTTTGCAGCCCTTCACCATCAATGGTGAAGTCTTCATATGAGTGAAAAATTCTCGAGCGGGACAACATATAATAAATAAATCAATCAGTGGTATGAATCATCGTTTTTGCATTCTCTATATTACTCATACAGTGGCGTGGATCCTCTTTTTCTCACTGTCTATATTTCTCATACAGTGGCGTGGATCCTTTTTTCTCACTGTCGTAATTACTCATACAGTGGCGTGGATCCTCTTTTTCTCACTGTCTATATTTCTCATACAGTGGCGTGGATCCTCTCTTTCTCACTGTCGTAATTACTGATATAGAGGGTCCTCCTATTATATATCATCGGGAATGTTCCATGAATATCTCAATATGTCTACAAATGTCCCAAAGGCTTTGGAAGAAGAATCTTACAGACACTATTCGTTAGTGATACAAGGAACGCTTACTTTAACGTTTTGAAATATTGGTTTCTTATTCAACTGTGTTTAGTAAATCAGAAGTGATCAAAGAGTTAGATAGGTTAGATGAGTAACATGTTTTGATTAAAGCTGACAAAGCTGGCAACACCATTGTATCTATTTGTAAGGCTCATTATTACAACTGCATTCTAAACGAACTTGACAGTAATTACACATTTATATCGCACGCATACTCCAATGCCCTTTCAAAAGATGAAATTCTTCAAAAGCATGCTTCATTTTTAAATACATTTTATATCCCAGTCAATGAAGACGATGAATATGAGTTATCCTAGCTATACTGGATCCCCAAACTCCACAAAAACCCTTACAAACAAAGATACATACATACTGTGGGCCTCCGTAGCGAGAGGTTAGAGCACTGCGCTCAAAATCACAAGGCCTCTCACCTCTACTCGGCGCGGGTTCGATTCTGACATATGTGAGAAAGTTTCCCAGTTTACTTTCGGAAGGTTTCTTCCCGGGTATATGGGTTCTCTCCTCCACCTACAAAAACTGAACGCCACCAGAAAACTGAAAAATTGATGAGTGTGGCGTAAAACAAGAAATAATCCAGCAATCAACCAAACATACTGTGCCACTACATATACCAGAAGTGGTGTAATCTTAAATATTTTCAAGAAATTTTGTAAATTTGAAATCGCAAAAGTTTTCTCAAAATCATAACATTAAAACGTATGATTTTACAACACGTTACATAATCATACCTCACAATAAATTAGAGACTAGACTTTTTGACATCATAAAAAGTTGCTTCATCAACAAAAATGGTAAAAGGAAATATTAATATTTAGTGATTGATTGATTGATTGATTATTTATTACTTTCCGCCACACTCCACAATTTTTCAGTTATCTGGTGGCGTCCAGTTTTTGTTGGTGGAGGAGAGAACCCAGATACAATGTACCTGGGAAGAGACCACCGACCTTCCGCAAGTAAACTGGCAAACGTGTTCACATAACGCCGTGGCCGAGATTCGAACACGCGCCGACAGAGGTGAGAGGCTTTGTGATTTTGAGTCCGATGCTCTAACCACTCAGCCACGGAGGCCCCATTAGTGATTGATCATCCCTAAATTATTTTGTTAAACACCACCCTGACTCCACACGCAAATACTCTGAAGCTGATATTAAAAAGATGCTCATTGACATTATCTTCACAGTCTTTGGTGATCAGGTCTTCCAACAGTCTGATGGAATTCCCATGGGCACGAATTGTGCAACGTTGTTAGCTGACCTGTTTTTATATTCTTATGACGCAGAATTCATTCTAAAGCTTCTAAATAAGAAGACAAAATATCTTGCTGTGGCCTTCAATTCGACATTTAGATATATCGACCACGTTTTTTCTATTAACAATGATCTTTTCATATGTATGTCGATTCGATATATCCCAGTGGACTTGGAATAAAATAGAGTCTTCCACTTCTGTTTCGTACTTAGACATGTTAATGAAAATAGATGCCGCGGCAAACTAACAACTCAACTTTATGACAAACGCGTGATTTCAATTCCTTCATCGTCAACTTTCTTATTGATGTGGAAATATTCCATCATCACCTGCATATGGTGTTTATACCTAAACTGATTCGATACGGAAGAGCTTTTTCTGTATATGATAAGTTTTTAAATCGAGGCAGGCTAGTGACAAAGAAGTTTTTATTACTGGGGTTTGTACAGTCTAAAGTCAGCATTTCGCAAATTTTATGGTCGTTATAACGATCTAGTTTGTCAGTACAGCTTACTATTAAGTTAAATAATGTCCGATGTGATTCATACCAATTGTTAGGCCGTTCTTGGTACACTGACTCCGAATAGGGATTGCTCTGTTGACCAGATTGGAATATAAGGCTTACGGCGGGTGTGAACGATTGACAGGGGATGCTTACTCCTTCTAGGCATCTGATCTTACTTCTGGTATGACCAGGGGTCCGTGTTTGTCAATCTCTCTGATTCGTATTTTCTATAGGAATTACGAGATTGAATAGTATTAGTTATCTTATCCTTTTCATCTAGAAGATCTTTTAGCTTTTAATTGTTAGTGTCCGGAAATGAAGTAGGCTGTTATTAATAACAGTTATGTACATTGGAAATTCGCGAACATGCAAAAACTTATAAAAGGATAAGTCGTCATAAATCGTACCAAGGTATAAAGTAAAATGTACATAGGGTTCACTTAGTGTATACAGCCTCTAATGCAAGCACTGAGTTAGTAGTTTCTTATTTTTGTTTTCATTTAAGTTCTTTACTACTAATATTAAAATTTTCTATTAATAGGTTTAATTTCTAATGGCAGCTGAATATTGCTTGCTTCTATTAACTGATATTTGGCCGGGTTGGAGACTGTGGCTTATAGTACAGTGAATACAGGGCGGAAGGGCGTCCTCATATAGGGTGCATACTTTGTGTAATCAACTCCTCACTCACCTCTAGCCTCGGACCCAACTCTGTCATTTTCTCTGCATACCATGGATAGATGGTATCTACTTTGTGAATTCAACACCCCTCACAGGTTTTCGCAATAGAAATTCATCACAATTCAACATACTAACAAATGAGTGATATTATCGTCTCTATCATATTGTTTTATTGATTGTTTTGTTATTTTCCTCCACACTCAACAATTTTTCAGTTATCTGGTGGCGTCCAGTCTTTATTGGTAGTGACAAGAACCCAGATACAACATACCCGAGAAGAGACCACCGACCTTCTGAAAGTAAACTGGCAAACTTTCTCACATATATCGGCGCGAGTAAGAATCGTTCCAGCGCCGACTAGAGGTGAGGCCTTGTGATTCTAGTGCGATGCTCTAACCACTCGGCCACGCAACCCGGCCATTTTGAAATCATATGAAGAAATGTAGATGAAGATTAGTGCGCATGATTACCCTATAGCATGCGTCTAAGATTAGTGCGCATGATTACCCTATAGCATGCGTCTAAGATTAGTCACGATCCTGTTATTTTCATTTAAATATAGCAAGGAAATAATACACATGTAGATGTTTTGTAATTTGTCATCAATCAGTACGCAACTGTGTGTTGATAAACGATTAAATTAGTTTTCTTGATTTATTATTTGCGACGATAATTTATGATTGCAAATTGATGCTGAGAGAGAGATACAGAGAGAGAGAGAGAGAGAGAGAGAGAGAGAGAGAGAGAGAGACGGACAGACACAGACAAAGAGAGGATTAACTACTTAATTTTTCTTACTAATGAACATTATATTTTGTTCATATGATAAATGATGTGATTAAAGTAGCATACAGATGACAATTTAAATGAACAGAGAAAGTGAAAATTCAGGACATTTGAACGGTCAGCTATTGGAGTTCAATTTGATAAAGACAAATATTATTTTAGAGTCACCATGTTTAAAAATAGTGATGATTTAACAAATTACTTTCGGTTTCGTAATATATAAAATGTAGTGTAGCATTACTTATCTCTTCCTTGCAGTCGATATTATATAACGTCTTTTGAATTATTATGAAAGCGGCTCTGTTTAATGCAGTTGAACACTACCAAATGCACATTTAAATGAATTCATTTATATATAACATATACTGTATCAATCTGTTCTAATGATTATAATACATAAACTTAAAACCAAACATGTCACAAAATTATCCTCTGAAAATAACGAACATTGTGAAGTACCCTACATTACATAATATTTAAACTACCAATCCCAATTTGTCAAACGTTCTGGAAATGTCCACATTTCATCACCACACCAACTCGCGTGCCTTTGTTGTGGACCAGGATTTTATTTATAACGTCACGTCATGAAGCATTACATACTCGTATATCAGCAAAAAGCATCCTGAACAAGAACTTGTACTAGGAAGTATTGTAACAGCTGGACGATACTGGAAACGAACAGGCAGTGTATCAGTTCTTAAAGTGAAAAAAGAAAATACGAAAAACTTGTACCCCATTTAGTCGTAACCCGAATGTTGTTAGACGAATATTCGCACATTATACACACACGGGTAAAACTTGATTTGATACTTTACGGTTTCCGAATAAGAATTTAAAATTGTCGTACCTTCCATCGTCGTATAAAAATGAAATGTACAATTATTCGGCTATACAGAATGCTTCAGACTATGAAGCACAATAACAATTATTGGCAAAAGCACATATAGTATGGATTACATCATATGCATGTTAATACAAATAGAAATATGCAAAATGTAATCATGGATGCATGAATATACAAGCAAATCGTTATATATACTGCACTGAAAGAGTAAATATAAAAATCAAGGTTGGTTATAAATTTGTTCTCATCAAACGTATCTGCACTTGGAGGTATACCGCGTAGTTTTTCACTTTTTTGTTTTGGGTAAGTTTGCCCAAACAAGGTATCTGCTGATTATTATATAATAATTATCTTTCCTTACTAATCAAATGTCTTAACACCTAGCCCATTTGTAGTTTAATGTTGCTTCGTGAAAGTATCGTAAAATTAGTCTTCTAGAAAGCTAAGTACTAGAAACAAGTAATACTTTTTCTGACGAAATCTTAGAAACTTGTGTTTTCAGGCTCATTTTTGAAAAGGAACAACAAAATATAACTCTTTTCGTAACAAGTTAGTGTCTCGTTATAACGAGTTACTTATCTGGCTATAACGAGTTGGTATATCGTATTTCTAGTTATATCAAGTTATTTATCTCGTTATAATGAGTCATTTGTAAAATAGTTTCCTTATAGAGTTAGTTACCTAGTTATAAAGACTCAGTTATCTCTTGATAACGAGTTCAAACATCTATCTATGGAATCTATCTAGATTATAGATCACTAGCCCAGTTGCTAAGTACTTCAGTACTTGCATGAATTACATATAAAATTTACCGTGATAAAATTAAGAAATTCATTTCAAAATTAAGGATTATCTCCCTCATGCATAGCTCTGATCCTTTGCCGGATTTGGCTCTACTATTTGGTATTTTTGGTTCTTTCAGCTCTTTCAAGTTTGTTCTTATTTCGGATTTCCAATATGTTTGACTTGAGCATCACTGAAGAGACATTATTTGTAGAAATGCGCATCTGGTGCATCAAAATTTGTACCGTATACATTTTATATTATAGGGACATGATCTTTCTGCGTTGTTAAGAAGGGATATGATTATTATTTATTATTTAAATAACTATCTGCATATATTTTTAGTTAAATTGGTATTGGAGTGAAAAATGAGCAAGGCGATCGATATATGTATCTAATGTCTATCCATCAATAAATGAGATGATCATTGCTGTAGTAGGCAGATATATGTCTGACACAGGAACTTACTGCTGAATACACTTCATTTTCAGGCACATAGCATCGTTTTCTTAAGGAGGTTTTTAAAAATGGAAGCCAGTTTTTCCCCTCTTAATTCTACGTGCCTGATTTTGAATTAATTTTTTTCTTTAGATGAAAATGCAGGCCAAATTAATCGACAGCTGCAGCTTGGTTTTATTTCAGCTGTTAAAGAATCACAAACCCATATCAAAGAAAACCCAAAATTTCTTCAAATATCAACATATGCATAAACTTTGAAATTACAAATTAATACGGAGATGGAGTTAAGAACAGCAGGGCGATTAAGAAAAAATGCGCTTATTATTTTGCTAATTTGTTTACGCATATGTAAGTAAACAATGACTACAACTAATCTTCAATGTCGGGAGACCCTGAAACGTTTTCTCAAGTTACTTCGATATAATGATATATTAATCTCGTTATATCTCGTAATACCTAACTCGTTATAAAAAAAAGTTTGTCTATCTGTGAATATTTCATTTTCCTATTGGAATAAGGTTTGTCTTTGTCTTTAAATATTTTCATTTTCTGTTTCCGGAGGGAGGTTTGTCTTTCGTGGTTTGCGTTCAGTCTGTAGACATTATGAGTTCCAAAATCGCGAATATCGCAGGCATTGTTAGTATAGTCAACACCGTTTTGTTTTATAACTATCTGTATATAAAAGTTACACTACGTCCATTATATCAATTATTAATACAATTAGCTTTTTCCGCATACTGGTAGTAGATTACATCAAAGCATAATTATACACATGGACATGTATGTCCTATTTTCATTGCATCGCCTACTTTCGGAAGGTCGGTGGTCTCTTCCCGGGTACATTGTATCTGGGTTCTCTCCTCCACCAATAAAAACTGGACGCCACCAGATAACTGAAAAATTGTTGAGAGTGGCGGAAAACAACAATCAATCAATGAATCATTTCATCGCCTTATTATTAAAGCTTTAACACAGGGTAAAGAAATTGGAAAAGATCAACTGTGAATAGGGAAACAAACACCCGTCATCTGTCTATGTCATTTCTTCATGCCTTCCAACTAACATGTTAAACCTAGAACGTATCACATTATCGATAACAATACCATGCTATGGCTGAAAAGTATCTCTTATATCCTAAAGGTATCATGCTATAGTGTATAGGTATCATGGTATAGCTTAACTGTATCATATTATAGCTCTAAATGGTATCATGCTACAGGTTAAGCTATCATGTTGTAGCTGAAACTATAATGTTATAGCTTAATAGTATCATATTATAACTACGATACCATGGTATAGCTAAACAGTATCATACCATAGCTTAAAGGTATCATGCTATAGCTTAAACATGTTGTGTTATAACTTATATCTTTCATATTAAAACGATCTTGTACAATAACATGGATAATGGCTCTATCTAAAAACGAAACCAAGTAGTTTGTGGAATAAAGGTAATTTAGTGAGATATTTGAAATGTTGCCATGTTGTTAATTGATTGTGTTGGTATTTCACTAAAGTACGCGACCTCCAAATAGAACAAAATCATGTTCATTCACGAAATGGTAAATCTTAAAAAAAATTACGTGGTACAAATTAAAAGGATTTGGGATTTTATCTTACTATACAAAATATCGTATAAATATCGTACAAAATATATGGCAAAATAATCAACATGTTGATGGTGGCCATTATTGGGAAGAAGAAGAAATGAAAAGTTGCAGAAATTTACTTTTTTTTTCTTTAAGAGAGTCCACGCTTTGTTAATTTTTGCAGTGATACCGGTGGGATTTCTAACTAATGATTCATGGATCAAGAACGAACGCTCGATATCCAATATACATTAGGACAGATAAGAAAAGAATCATCTTGCTTATTTTGAGAGGATGTGTATGTGCACTTATTCAATCAATTTGAACAAAGACGACACTGTCCAAATAGTTCTCTCTAACGTTGGTGTGAATGCAGGAATGTCTCACCCTATACATATACATGGACATTCATTTTACGTTTTAAAAATAGGATTAGGCTAGTACCGAACGAATCCTTTCCCGATATACCACGAGTTCCCTCCGGATTTCCAACGTGTGGAAACTTCAGGCGAGAGCCCTCTGCAATTTGTTTGCAATTTTCACAACTGACGCAAACAAAGCCACAGGTATCCTGTGCTATGTTACTGATAGTAAATTGTCTTTTACCTGCTCTATACATATCTAAACCACGATAAAATGATTTTATTTATTCTTCTACAGACACTTGCAACAAATTTCCTAAATATTCGCAAAACGTTAGTATTACATCAGATGGTCTCCGTGCCCGAGTGGTTAGAGTGTTGCGCTCAAAATCAAAAGGCCGTTCACCTCTAGTCGGCGCGGGTTCAATTCTGGCTCGCGCCGACATATCTGAGAAAGTCTGCCTGTTTACTGTCGGAAAGTCGGTTGTCTCTTCTCGGTACATTGTATCTGGGTTCTCTCCCCCATCTACAAAAACTGGACGCCACCAGATAACTGAAAAATTGTTGAGTGTGGCGGAAAACAACAATCAATTACATCAAATATTGAAAGCGGGTGGTATTTTAAGCATATACAGTGTAAATATTTAAGAATCCATGTATCGAAAGGGAGACACCCAAAATAAAAATTTCAATAAAAGATATACTTGTCAAACTTAGAAACAACAATCAATATTTAATTTTGTATCTTACTTGGCTTAGATTAATAGAAAATGTCTCTCTCTCTCTCTCTCTCTCTCTCTCTCTCTCTCTCTCTCTCAACATAAAATGAATAGACATACTGTATACATGTAATTGAACGGTGGTTTTAACGCTCTGAAGTTACCGGTTTTCTTTCTTTAAAGGTCCGGCACAGGTATGCATATTTAGTGGTATATTGATATTTAATTGTGGAAGTAATTTTCAATCCTCGCTTTGCTTTTCTCAGTGCAGAGAAGTTTATTATATCGTATTATGAACATGTTTACCAAGGCAAATGTGAATGAACTTTTTGGAGAATACGATCTTTGTAATAAATTTTCTAATGTTGCGCTCAATTTATTAGCCTCTTTTCATTCCCCTCATAGAATATTCAATCCAGAACTAGAAATGTCAGTGAACCATTACACATTTTTGTTGGCCATGTTTGTGTCTATATTACAGTCTGTATTCTTTGGTAGCTAAACAATTTCAACAATGCTTTGGGGATGTACCGGTAGATTAACAATGCTATAGCAGGCTTCAAAACGGAGGTCCCGTGTCGTGGCAGGCGTTGGCACGTTAAGGAACCCTCACTACTACGGCCCTGAGCGCTAAGTTTACGTCTATACTTGTGGCACCTACAGTTGGTGACGTCTTATATTAATGACACATTCCTGAAGAGATGTACAACAATAAGCAAATAAGAAACAAATCACATATCATTTTTTTATAGGGTGGATGGGTATGCCTCCGTGGCCGAGTGGTTAGAGCATCGGACTCAAAATCACAAGGCCTCTCACCTCTGTCGGCGCGGGTTCGAATCTCGGCCGCGGCGTTATGTGAGCAAGTTTGCCAGTTTACTTGCGGAAGGTCGGTGGTCTCTTCCCGGGTACATTGTATCTGGGTTCTCTCCTCCACCAACAAAAAATGGACGCCACCCGATAACTGAAAAATTGTTGAGTGTGGCGGAAAGCAATAAATAATCAATCATTAATCAATTATCAAGATAATTTAGTAAGATTAGTGAATAAAACAACCAAGTATTTTAATCACCTGAATAAAAGTTGTCCAAGATATGACTACGTGTTAACTAGTTTAATTTTTATTTTGTTTTGTTTAGGTATACATTACATACTCTGTTAACTATTTGTTTTGTGTTTTAAGTGTGCATTACATACTCTGTTAACTAGTTGCTTTGTGTTTAGGTACACATTACATACTCTGTTAACTAGTTGTTTTGTGTTTAGGTATACATTACATACCCTGTTAACTAGTTGTTTTGTGTTTAGGTGTACATTACATACCCTGTTAACTAGTTGTTTTGTGTTTAGGTGTACATTACATACTCTGTTAACAAGTTGTTGTCTGTTTTAGGTATGCATTACATATTCTGTTAACTAGTTGTTTTGTGTTTAGGTATACATTACATACTCTGTTAACTCGTTGTGTTGTGGTTAGGTACACATTACATACTCTATTAACTAGTTGTTATGTGGTTAGGTACACATTACATACTCTGTTAACTAGTTGTTTGTGTTTAGGTACACATTACATACTCTGTTAACTAGTTGTTTTGTGTTTAGGTATACATTACATACTCTGTTAACTAGTTGTTTTGTGTTTTAGGTACACATTACATACTCTGTTAACTAGTTGTTTTATGTTTTAGGTGTACATTACATACTCTGTTAACTAGTTGTTTTGTGATTTAGGTACACATTACATACTCTGTTAACTAGTTGTCTTGTGCTTTAAGTATGCATTACATAATCTGTTAACTAGTTGTTTTGTGTTTAGGTACACATTACATACTCTGTTAACTAGTTGTTTTGTGTTTTAGGTACACATTACATACTCTATTAACTAGTTGTTATGTGTTTAGGTACACATTACATACTCTGTTAGCTAGTTTCTTTGTGTTTTAGGTACACATTACATACTCTGTTAACTTGTTGTTTTGTGTTTAGGTGTACATTACATACTCTGTTAACTAGTTGTTTTGTGTTTAGATACACATTACATACTCTGTTAACTAGTTGTTTTGTGTTTTAGGTGTACATTACATACTCTGTTAACTAGTTGTTTTGTGTTTTAGGTGTACATTACATACTCTGTTAACTAGTTGTTTTGTGTTTAGGTACACATTACATACTCTGTTAACTAGTTTCTTTGTGTTTTAGGTACACATTACATACTCTGTTAACTTGTTGTTTTGTGTTTAGGTGTACATTACATACTCTGTTAACTAGTTGTTTTGTGTTTAGATACACATTACATACTCTGTTAACTAGTTGTTTTGTGTTTTAGGTACACATTACATACTCTATTAACTAGTTGTTATGTGTTTAGGTACACATTACATACTCTGTTAACTAGTTGTTTTGTGTTTTAGGTATACATTACTTACTCTGTTAACTAGTTGTTTTGTGTTTTAGGTGTACATTACATACTCTGTTAACTCGTTGTTTTGTGTTCAGGTACACATTACATACTCTGTTAACTAGTTGTTTTGTGTTTAGGTGTACATTACATACTCTGTTAACTAGTTGTTTTGTGTTCAGGTACACATTACATACTCTGTTAACTAGTTGTTTTGTGTTTAGGTGTAGATTACATACTCTGTTAACTAGTTGTTTTGTGTTTAAGTGTACATTACATACTCTGTTAACTAGTTGTTTTGTGTTTAGGTACACATTACATACTCTGTTAACTCGTTGTGTTGTGGTTAGGTACACATTACATACTCTATTAACTAGTTGTTATGTGTTTAGGTACACATTACATACTCTGTTAACTAGTTGTTTGTGTTTAGGTACACATTACATACTCTGTTAACTAGTTGTTTTGTGTTTTAGGTGTACATTACATACTCTGTTAACCAGTTGCTTTGTGTTTATGTGTACATTACATACTCTGTTAACTAGTTGTTATGTGGTTAGGTACACATTACATACTCTGTTAACTAGTTGTTTGTGTTTAGGTACACATTACATACTCTGTTAACTAGTTGTTTTGTGTTTAGGTATACATTACATACTCTGTTAACTAGTTGTTTTGTGTTTTAGGTACACATTACATACTCTGTTAACTAGTTGTTTTATGTTTTAGGTGTACATTACATACTCTGTTAACTAGTTGTTTTGTGATTTAGGTACACATTACATACTCTGTTAACTAGTTGTCTTGTGCTTTAAGTATGCATTACATAATCTGTTAACTAGTTGTTTTGTGTTTAGGTACACATTACATACTCTGTTAACTAGTTGTTTTGTGTTTTAGGTACACATTACATACTCTATTAACTAGTTGTTATGTGTTTAGGTACACATTACATACTCTGTTAGCTAGTTTCTTTGTGTTTTAGGTACACATTACATACTCTGTTAACTTGTTGTTTTGTGTTTAGGTGTACATTACATACTCTGTTAACTAGTTGTTTTGTGTTTAGATACACATTACATACTCTGTTAACTAGTTGTTTTGTGTTTTAGGTGTACATTACATACTCTGTTAACTAGTTGTTTTGTGTTTTAGGTGTACATTACATACTCTGTTAACTAGTTGTTTTGTGTTTAGGTACACATTACATACTCTGTTAACTAGTTTCTTTGTGTTTTAGGTACACATTACATACTCTGTTAACTTGTTGTTTTGTGTTTAGGTGTACATTACATACTCTGTTAACTAGTTGTTTTGTGTTTAGATACACATTACATACTCTGTTAACTAGTTGTTTTGTGTTTTAGGTACACATTACATACTCTATTAACTAGTTGTTATGTGTTTAGGTACACATTACATACTCTGTTAACTAGTTGTTTTGTGTTTTAGGTATACATTACTTACTCTGTTAACTAGTTGTTTTGTGTTTTAGGTGTACATTACATACTCTGTTAACTCGTTGTTTTGTGTTCAGGTACACATTACATACTCTGTTAACTAGTTGTTTTGTGTTTAGGTGTACATTACATACTCTGTTAACTAGTTGTTTTGTGTTCAGGTACACATTACATACTCTGTTAACTAGTTGTTTTGTGTTTAGGTGTAGATTACATACTCTGTTAACTAGTTGTTTTGTGTTTAAGTGTACATTACATACTCTGTTAACTAGTTGTTTTGTGTTTAGGTACACATTACATACTCTGTTAACTCGTTGTGTTGTGGTTAGGTACACATTACATACTCTATTAACTAGTTGTTATGTGTTTAGGTACACATTACATACTCTGTTAACTAGTTGTTTGTGTTTATCATTACATACTCTGTTAACTAGTTGTCTTGTGCTTTAAGTATGCATTACATACTCTGTTAACTAGTTGTTTTGTGTTTAGGTGTACATTACATACTCTGTTAACTAGTTGTTTTCTGTTTTAGGTATGCATTACATACTCTGTTAACTAGTTGTCTTGTGCTTTAAGTATGCATTACATACTCTGTTAACTAGTTGCTTTGTGTTTAGGTGTACATTACATACTCTGTTAACTAGTTGTTTTCTGTTTTACGTACACATTGCATACTCTGTTAACTAGTTGTTTTGTGCTTTAAGTATGCATTACATACTCTGTTAACTAGTTGTTATGTGTTTAGGTATGCATTACATTCTCTGTTAACTAGTTGTTTTCTGTTTTAGGTACACATTGCATACTCTGTTAACTAGTTGTTTTGTGTTTTAGGTATACATTAGATACTCTGTTAACTCGTTGTTTTGTGTTTAGGTGTACATTACATACTCTGTTAACTAGTTGTTATGTGTTTAGGTACACATTACATACTCTGTTAAGTAGTTGTTTTCTGTTTTAGGTACACATTACATACTCTGTTAACTAGTTGTTTTGTGTTTTAAGTGTGCATTACATACTCTGTTAACTAGTTGTTTTGTGTTTTAAGTGTGCATTACATACTCTGTTAGCTAGTTTCTTTGTGTTTTAGGTATGCATTACATACTCTGTTAACTAGTTGTTTTGTGTTTTAGGTACACATTACATACTCTATTAACTAGTTCTTTTGTGTTTTAGGTATATATTACATACTCTGTTAACTCGTTGTTTTGTGTTTAGGTACACATTACATACTCTGTTAACTAGTTGTTTTGTGTTTTAGGTATACATTACATACTCTGTTAACTAGTTGTTTTATGTTTTAGGTGTACATTACATACTCTGTTAACTAGTTGCTTTGTGTTTAGGTACACATTACATACTCTGTTAACTAGTTGTTTTGTGTTTAGGTGTACATTACATACTCTGTTAACTAGTTGTTTTGTGTTTTAAGTGTGCATTACATACTCTGTTAACTTGTTGTTTTGTGTTTAGGTATACATTACATACTCTGTTAACTAGTTGTTTTGTGTTTTAGGTACACATTACATACTCTGTTAACTAGTTGTTTTGTGTTTTAGGTACACATTACATACTCTGTTAACTAGTTGTTTTGTGTTTTAGATATACATTACATACTCTGTTAACTCGTTGTTTTGTGTTTAGGTATACATTACATACTCTGTTAACTAGTTGTTATGTGTTTAGGTACACATTACATACTCTGTTAACTAGTTGTGTTGTGGTTAGGTACACATTACATACTCTATTAACTAGTTGTTATGTGTTTAGGTACACATTACATACTCTGTTAACTAGTTGTTTGTGTTTAGGTACACATTACATACTCTGTTAACTAGTTGTTTTGTGTTTTAGGTATACATTACATACTCTGTTAACTAGTTGTTTTGTATTTAGGTATGCATTCGTAACTCTTTGTGTTCTGTTTTAGGTACGATCCCACTCTTTGTGTTTTGTTTAGTGGCCTGTGCTTTGAGTGGAATTATTTTCGTCCTCCTTGTGGCCATGCTTTCATTTAGACCTTCTGGCCACAAGAAGGGGGAGTTCAAAACCGGGACAACCAGCTGAATGGGTGTCGGGGAGTTTAGAACCGTGGTGACAAACTGATAGGGAACAGGGAGTTTACCGCCGTGGTAACCAGCTGCTGGAGAAGAGGAGTTCAATACCATTGCGACTAGCTTTATGAAATATATCATATAATTTTCTTCAGAACTTGATGACAAGCAATCCTTACTTGCATCTTAACATAGAAACGTGTAAATGCACTACATTGTTTTCATTTGCATTTCATAATAATACTTGATATTAATTTGTTTAAGATGACTTTGATATTTTCTGCCATTTCTTTTCTACTTTCATATTCACCATGATTCGGAGATTTTCATTCTGAAAATCCGGTGTTATAGAGTTTCCCCTAGAAAATTCCCCGTGAAATACTGGCTATATAGTGAGCCTTCTCCCGGGGAAGTCTCAATATATAGCCAGACGTCCGTGGGGAAGTCTGACTATATAGCTAGTCTTCCCCTTTTAAAGTGATGGAGATTTCCCCCTTTTAGTATAGTCCTTTTTACTATAATTTATGTGTTTATCGAAATATAAGCACGGTGTCTTTTCTATACTGTTTTAATACAATTTACTACATCATAATGTCCAGAAATTAAAAACCCTTAAAAAGACCAATTTTTATATATCAGTCGATATGGAATCTTAATCATTGCATGAGGTTGTGTTAGCAAGAATATTTTCATGTATTAACCTGCGTAATTAAAATAAAACCTTCATTGTCTATTTTTGTAAAAGTTCGATTGTCGCGTAAAGTATGAAGCGACAATGAAAGTAAAATAGAGCTATGTTTCATTTTCATCATACTGTATCTCTACTTCACTCTAGAACAATCTCGATCTGAAGTGTCAGTTATAATCATAAGTTAATTATAGGAATCTGATGTTCTGTCGTGGCGTGTTTGAGCTTAGGAGGGTTGTGGAATGGAAGAGGCGAGGGCCAATCCTGAGACACAGTGGGTCTGAAGAATCTGCTTTACCCCCCCCCCCCCCCCCCCCCTCCCAGTGTGTCCAAGGCTAATTTATCATATGGTAGGTATTTTTATTCAATTTATAACACGTTTTTTTCAATCATAGCGCACAATTAAAACATGTGTATGGGTATATAGCAAACTGTCACCCCGGCAAATTAACACACAAACACAATACAAATCTGAACAACAGAGTATATTTCATAATAATAAATATTAAAGATATGACCACAGGCATATCATTCCACCCACTCCCACCTTATTGCCTTATTTTTATCTTGGATATATATACTAATTTTTTCCACTCGTGTTTTTGTATAAGGGACCTCCGTGGCCGAGTGGTTAAAGCATCGAGCTCAAAATCACAAAGCCTCTCACCTCTGTCGGCGCGTGTTCGAATCTCGGCCGCAGCGTTATGTGAACAAGTTTGCCAGTTTACTTGCGGAAGGTCGGTGGTCTCTTCCCAGGTACATTGTATCTGGGTTCTCTCCTCCACCAACAAAAACTGGACGCCACCAGATAACTGAAAAATTGTTAAGTGTGGCGGAAAGCAATAAATAATCAATCATTAATCAATTATCAAGATAATTTAGTAAGATTAGTGAATAAAACAACCAAGTATTTTAATCACCTGAATAAAAGTTGTCCAAGATATGACTACCTGTTAACTAGCTTAATTTTTATTTTGTTTTGTTTAGGTATACATTACATACTCTGTTAACTATTTGTTTTGTGTTTTAAGTGTGCATTACATACTCTGTTAACTAGTTGTTTTGTGTTTAGGTACACATTACATACTCTGTTAACTAGTTGTTTTGTGTTTTAGGTATGCATTACATACTCTGTTAACTAGTTGTTTTGTGTTTAGGTGTACATTACATACTCTGTTAACTAGTTGTTTTGTGTTTTAGGTACACATTACATACTCTGTTAACTAGTTGTTTTGTGATTTAGGTACACATTACATACTCTGTTAACTAGTTGTCTTGTGCTTTAAGTATGCATTACATACTCTGTTAACTAGTTGTTTTGTGTTTAGGTACACATTACATACTCTGTTAACTAGTTGTTTTGTGTTTTATGTATGCATTACATACTCTGTTAACTAGTTGGTTTTTTTTAGGTACACATTACATACTCTGTTAACTAGTTGTTTTGTGTTTAGGTGTACATTACATACTCTGTTAACTAGTTGTTTTGTGATTTAGGTACACATTACATACTCTGTTAACTAGTTGTTTTGTGTTTAGGTGTACATTACATACTCTGTTAACTAGTTGTTTTGTGTTTAGGTATACATTACATACTCTGTTAACTAGTTGTTATGTGTTTAGGTACACATTACATACTCTGTTAACTAGTTGTTTTGTGTTTAGGTACACATTACATACTCTGTTAACTAGTTGTTTTGTGGTTAGGTACACATTACATACTCTGTTAACTAGTTGTTTGTGTTTAGGTACACATTACATACTCTGTTAACTAGTTGTTTTGTGTTTTAGGTATACATTAGATACTCTGTTAACTAGTTGTTTTGTATTTAGGTATGCATTCGTAACTCTTTGTGTTCTGTTTTTGGTACGATCCCACTCTTTGTGTTTTGTTTAGTGGCCTGTACTTTGAGTGGAATTATTTTCCTCCTCCTTGTGGCCATGCTTTCATTTAGACCTTCTGGCCACAAGAAGGGGGAGTTCAAAACCGGGACAACCAGCTGAATGGGTGTCGGGGAGTTTAGAACCGTGGTGACAAACTGATAGGGAACAGGGAGTTTACCGCCGTGGTAACCAGCTGCTGGAGAAGAGGAGTTCAATACCATTGCGACTAGCTTTATGAAATATATCATATAATTTTCTTCAGAACTTGATGACAAGCAATCCTTACTTGCATCTTAACATAGAAACGTGTAAATGCACTACATTGTTTTCATTTGCATTTCATAATAATACTTGATATTAATTTGTTTAAGATGACTTTGATATTTTCTGCCATTTCTTTTCTACTTTCATATTCACCATGATTCGGAGATTTTCATTCTGAAAATCCGGTGTTATAGAGTTTCCCCTAGAAAATTCCTCGTGAAATACTGGCTATATAGTGAGCCTTCTCCCGGGGAAGTCTCAATATATAGCCAGACGTCCGTGGGCAAGTCTGACTATATAGCTAGTCTTCCCCTTTTAAAGTAATGGAGATTTCCCCCTTTTAGTATAGTCCATTTTACTATGATTTATATGTGTTTATCGAAATATAAGCACGGTGTCTTTTCTATACTGCTTTAATACAATTTACTACATCATAATGTCCAGAAATTAAAAACCCTTAAAAAGACCAATTTTTATATATCAGTCGATATGGAATCTTAATCATTGCATGAGGTTGTGTTAACAAGAATATTTTCATGTATTAACCTGCGTAATTAAAATAAAACCTTCATTGTCTATTTTTGTAAAAGTCCGATTGTCGCGTAAAGTATGAAGCGACAATCAAAGTAAAATAGAGCTATGTTTCATTTTCATCATACTGTATCTCTACTTCACTCTAGAACAATCTCGATCTGAAGTGTCAGTTATAATCATAAGTTAATTATAGGAATCTGATGTTCTGTCGTGGCGTGTTTGAGCTTAGGAGGGTTGTGGAATGGAAGAGGCGAGGGCCAATCCTGAGACACAGTGGGTCTGAAGAATCTGCTTTACCCCCCCTCCCAGTGTGTCCAAGGCTAATTTATCATATGGTAGGTATTTTTATTCAATTTATAACACGCTTTTTTCAATCATAGCGCACAATTAAAACATGTGTATGGGTATATAGCAAACTGTCACCCCGGCAAATTAACACACAAACACAATACAAATCTGAACAACAGAGTATATTTCATAATAATAAATATTAAAGATATGATCACAGGCATATCATTCACCCACTCCCACCTTATTGCCTTATTTTTATCTTGGATATATATACTAATTTTTTCCACTCGTGTTTTTGTATAAGGGGCCTCCGTGGCCGAGTGGTTAAAGCATCGGGCTCAAAATCACAAAGCCTCTCACCTCTGTCGGCGCGTGTTCGAATCTCGGCCGCGGTGTTATGTGAACAAGTTTGCCAGTTTACTTGCGGAAGGTCGGTGGTCTCTTCCCAGGTACATTGTATCTGGGTTCTCTCCTCCACCAACAAAAACTGGACGCCACCAGATAACTGAAAAATTGTTGAGTGTGGCGGAAAGCAATAATCAATCAATCAATCAATGTTTTTGTATATATATATATATATATATATATATATATATATATATATACGCCGGGTAGGCTCGTTGTTGAAAAAGTGAAAGAAGAGTCTCGTTATAATGATGTAGAAAAATCATCCCAGAAAAGGTTATTTTTCGTCTCTGTCGCGTACTAGTAAAAATTACGTTATCAGTGATTCTAGGAAAACTGATAGGCCTGACATGATTTATACTAATAGGTGACAGAGACAAGCAATCACATCCATGGATGATGGTGACAGAGACAAGCAATCACATCCATGGATGATGGTGACAGAGACAAGCAATCACATCCATGGATGATGGTGACAGAGACAAGCAATCACATCCATGGATGATCTTTAATGCAGATTTACGAAACATAAGTAGAACAAAATAAGTGTGTGATTACTTGAAAAAAAAAAACCAGAAAAAAAACTTGGGATAAAAACATCATTCGGTTTATTTTATTTAATGCATAGAGATGCTGGTAATCGGAAATTGATTTATAGATATTAGACGGTGTGTAATAATTACGTGAGTTAGCTACTACTAGTAGTCAACTACTCGAATCCGGAAAAGTTAGTTACTAGTAGTCAGCTACTCGAATCCGGAAAAGTTAGTTACTAGTAGTCAACTACTCGAATCCGGAAAAGTTAGTTACTAGTAGTCAACTACTCGAATCCGGAAAAGTTAGTTACTAGTAGTCAGTTACTCGAATCCGGAAAAGTTAGCTACTAGTAGTCAGTTACTCGAACCCGGAAAAGTTAGTTACTAGTAGTCAGTTACTCGAATCCGGAAAAGTTAGCTACTAGTAGTCAGTTACTCGAATCCGGAAAAGTTAGCTACTAGTAGTCAGTTACTCGAACCCGGAAAAGTTAGTTACTAGTAGTCAGTTACTCGAATCCGGAAAAGTTAGTTACTAGTAGTCAGTTACTCGAACCCGGAAAAGTTAGTTACTAGTAGTCAACTACTCGAATCCGGAAAAGTTAGTTACTAGTAGTCAGCTACTCGAATCCGGAAAAGTTAGTTACTAGTAGTCAACTACTCGAATCCGGAAAAGTTAGTTACTAGTAGTCAACTACTCGAATCCGGAAAAGTTAGTTACTAGTAGTCAGTTACTCGAATCCGGAAAAGTTAGCTACTAGTAGTCAGTTACTCGAACCCGGAAAAGTTAGTTACTAGTAGTCAGTTACTCGAATCCGGAAAAGTTAGCTACTAGTAGTCAGTTACTCGAATCCGGAAAAGTTAGCTACTAGTAGTCAGTTACTCGAACCCGGAAAAGTTAGTTACTAGTAGTCAGTTACTCGAATCCGGAAAAGTTAGTTACTAGTAGTCAGTTACTCGAACCCGGAAAAGTTAGTTACTAGTAGTCAGTTACTCGAATCCGGAAAAGTTAGTTACTAGTAGTCAGTTACTCGAACCCGGAAAAGTTAGTTACTAGTAGTCAGTTACTCGAATCCGGAAAAGTTAGTTACTAGTAGTCAGTTACTCGAATCCGGAAAAGTTAGTTACTAGTAGTCATCTACTCGAATCCGGAAAAGTTAGTTACTAGTAGTCAGTTACTCGAATCCGGAAAAGTTAGTTACTAGTAGTCATCTACTCGAATCCGGAAAAGTTAGTTACTAGTAGTCAGTTACTCGAATCCGGAAAAGTTAGCTACTAGTAGTCAACTACTCGAATCCGGAAAAGTTAGTTACTAGTAGTCAGTTACTCGAATCCGGAAAAGTTAGTTACTAGTAGTCAGTTACTCGAATCCGGAAAAGTTAGTTACTAGTAGTCAGTTACTCGAATCCGGAAAAGTTAGTTACTAGTAGTCAGTTACTCGAATCCGGAAAAGTTAGTTACTAGTAGTCAGTTACTCGAATCCGGAAATGTTAGCTACTAGTAGTCATCTACTCGAATCCGGAAATGTTAGCTACTAGTAGTCATCTACTCGAATCCGGAAAAGTTAGTTACTAGTAGTCAGCTACTCGAACCCGGAAAAGTTAGTTACTAGTAGTCATCTACTCGAATCCGGAAAAGATAGCGACTAGTAGTCAGTTACAAATGTAGCCAGCTAAGTTTTCTTACTTTAAGTCGCTGACTACTAGTAACTGAATACAAGTAGGTAACGTTTCCTCGTTCAAGTAGCTGGATGTTAGTAATCAATGTTTCTCTTTTAATTGTCCAGTTAGTAGAAACTGATCCCATTTTTTTCTCTCGCTTAAATCTATGCAAGTTTTATTTTATTGCTAAAATTTCGAAATTCAAGAACATGAAATATATATGTAAAAAAAAAATAAAAAATAGAAGGACGTGTATTTACAATGGAAATGTTCGCTTTCCAATAAATATAAGTATATGTACCAAGAAGGAATCAAGCTTAATATCTAACATGAGAAGGGGGATCTCCAATCTGGCCAATTTGCATAAATGCCATTCCTGTTCGAAAAGACAAGTCCTCGTAAAAACCGTGTAAAAAGCATTGCATAACCAGATTCAATACATTTCATGCTTTCGACGTTTTAAATAAATATAATTTAAAAAAAAGAATGTCACGACATGAAAAATCCAAGCATAAAAAACCTAATATTTTACTAGATTATATTTACCACTGAAACGTACATCTTGCAAAGAAAAAAAAACCAGTATGCAACTGTTACATGAATATGAGATCACAAAATCATTTAAAGATTCAACCAGTACTTGAATTTGATAAGTTAGCAATACTTTTGCACATCAAATGAGTACTTCATCAAATATTATCAAAGACGTAGTGTTTTGATGAAGATCTATGTAGTTACAGTCCCTGATACGTTCTACTTTCCCCACTTGAACGGTGAACACACGATGAGCAACCGGTCAACGCAAGATGATCTAGTTATTCGGAATATCTCGGATTTTTCCCTTGGAATATATTTATTTCATAATCAGGTACGGAAAGTGTTATGATATTCATAAATTGATCTGTCTTGTACGGCATGCATTTATAAGCATATCTAAGTTATTATATCGGCATAATGACATAAAAGCATATTCAAATCATATTGTTATGGAATACACGTTTAAAATCCATAGGTCCTATTATTCAGACAATCGTACGCAACGGTGTTTACTTTTGTCGTCCAGTGGCATGCATTGTCTACTGAGAGTACTGTGGTAATACACATTTGAAAGAAATCCTACTTTGGTGCAAGCGGGGGGGGGGGGGGGATACGATCGTTATATTACGAAAAGAAGTATATTTGAATTAATTTTTGCAAAAGCAATATCATAATAGTAGATGAATGTGACGTCATTGATATAAGATTTCCCGAAAATATGTCTATATTTGGAATTTCCAAATGGTCAAGAGTTATAATATAGAAGTGTCAAGTTTATTAACTGAACATAAATGATATATTTTTAAATTTGGGGCCGATTTTGGCTTTTAGGGTAAATAAGTAAATAAGCACTTTTACAGATTCCCATCCTTTTATTTTATTTTAATGACATTCTGTGAAATGTATTGTTTACTTTGTTTTGTTAACATCATGGCTTGTTGCCTGTTGCCAAAATTTAAGCCAAGAAAATAATTGTGGCCATGGTTAATACGCGACTTTGTATAGATACTATTTGTAGTAAGATGAAAAATGTCAATAAGATGTCAATTTTATTCTTAATCTACATTCTATCCATATCTTCTAGTAGCTTTTTGGCAAAAAATAAGATAATAAATTATCACAAGTTATCATCCTGACCATTACACGACTTTTCAAATACATGTTGATGTTTAGTGAACACTTCTCCGTAGTTACGTGGATAGCACATTGTAGGCGTGAAAGCATTTTTATGGTTACTTTTTAAACTTTTCGTTATTTGACAAGTGAAAAATCATCTCTGACAGGTCGACATGATTAACTGATAAGTCGACATAGTTATTAGACAAGTGAACGTAATCATATCTGACAAGTGAAGCCACCATAAGTAACATATTCAGAGAGCTTATAATTATATAATAATACTCTCGCTTGCACTTAGGTTTAAGAATAAACCTCATGTAACTTTGTTTTGAGATATTTGTGATCGATGTTTGCATTGCTTACTAATATCACATAACAAGTGTAACAGACAGACATTAAGTTTAAATAGCATTGCATGAAAGCAGAACATCGTCTTTCTTTACCGTATATGAAGACAAGATGAAGTTCTATGTATAACGTATAGTCTGCTATTAACCTTTTGTATATTATATAAGACGTGTGTATGTTACATTGCAGAATTTGTCTTCAGAATTTTAATTGTATATGTTGTGGGCTGTGGTGGGTCGATATGAAATAGGTTTTGATATGTAATTTAGATATCATTCGCAGGAAAATTAGAGTAATACCACTAGGCCTTGTAGGACGGGATAAGGAATTCTTGTTCTCAGTTAACTATATACATGTATCAATACAGCGAGCTCTCTGCATTGTGACGCAGCATACGACGATTATATAGGTACGTGTAAAATGCTGATTGAGCGCTTGACGAGGCCTCCGTCATAACTCCTTTACATTAAAAAATTATAACTCCAAATAAATACTATTTGGTCCAGCATCTATAACGTAATTCGAGCATTCAGATTCTGAAAAAAAATATGCTGGTCTTCATGAAAATGACGTGAAGGTCAAAATGAAGATTCAAAATGGCGAATATCTATTTTTTCCAAAATCTTTATGAATGAAAAAGATGCCAGAATAACCGTACATATTAATTTGGTACATTCATGCAACTAGCAATTACAAATGGAACACTTTTTTTTTATAAATTAAAATTAAGCTAGTTTTTGTTTCCAAACCTTTTCTCCATTTTTACGTATAGTTTCTACATTCTTCTTTCTTCAGGATTTTGCATTTGTAAAGGTCTATACATCGTCAACTTCCCTTATGCAAGTGGCAATACATCATCACCAGCATTTGGTGTTTATATCTCCCAACTGATTCGTTACGCAAGAGCTTCTTCTACATATGCAGCTTTTAAATCACGTCAGGCTACTGACAAAGAAGTTGATATTACAGAGGTTTGTACAATCCAATCTAAAGTCAGCATTTCGCAAATTTTACGGTCGTTATCAGAATCTAGTCTGCCAATACAACTTTCCATTAGGTCAAATGCTGTCTGACGTCTTTCATATCAATTGTTAGGCCGTTCCTGGCACACTGATTCTGACTACGGGTTACTCAATTTACCTGATAGGCGGGTGTGACCGGTCGACAGGGGACCTGAACCCACATCTGGTATGTCCAGGGGTCGGTGTTTGCTTAACTCTCTGAAGTGATAATGAAATATTGCCACTTCGATAAGGAATATTGACGATGGATAAATTGAAATCATCCCGTTTGTCATAAAGTTGAGTTGTTAGTTTACCGACAGCATCTATATTCAGTAAAATATCCAAGTATGAAGCAGATGTTGAAGACTTTGTGGTGTCGTTTAGATCAAGTTCACTGGAATATATTGAATCGATATATGAATGAAATTGATCATTGTTGATAGATAAAACGTCTTCGATATATCTAAATGTCGAAATGAAGGCCACAGCAAGATGATTTTTTTCTTTTCATGTAGAAGCTTTTGAATGAATTCTGCTTCATAAGAATATAAGAACAGGTCAGCTTACAACGGAGCACAATTCGTGCCCATGGGATATTCCAACAGACTGTTGGATTGATTGATTGATTGATTGATTATATATAGTTTAACGTCCCGCTCGAGAATTTTCACTCATATGAGACGTCACCATTGCCGGTGAAGGGCTGTAAAATTTAGGCCTATGCTCGGCGCTTATGGCCTTGGTCATCGCGCATATCATACTCCTAATGTTATCTGTGGCGTCAGGATTCAGCTGCACATGCGAGAAGACAGCACGCGTCTGTGAAACCTCATTTGTTATTGAACACTACGTAACAATGACTAGCCCAAACAATAGAGCAGTATATTTCAAAGAGGTAAGCTATATAACTACAAAGTGACCAATACATCTCAGGCTCAACAGGTGCCCGTCAACGAGATCGTGACGGCAGACGGGTGGGAATCAAAAAGATTAATAGTTGTAGCGAATCAAACACTTCCAGGCCGAGACATCATCGTATACAAAGGACAAACTGTTGTTATACACGTGACGAATCATTTACAGTCGGACTCCGTCACGGTTCACTGGCACGGTCTACACCAAGCTGGTACCCCTTTTATGGACGGAGTCCCATTTGTTTCCCAATGTCCCATTGAATCAGGGCAGACATTCACATACAAGTTCACTGCATATCCACCGGGAACATTTTGGTATCACTCCCATGCAGGATCACAGCGTGTCCAGGGTTGGTTAGGTGCTTTTGTCATCCGTAAGAATGACTCTAGTCCTCTTCCAGCCAGAACACATCATGCAAATTCAAGAATGGAATCATGACTGGGGCGCTGACTTGGGATATCAGTTAATGACCTACGGTATCATTGAAAACAGAACCAATTTCAACCTTCGGGATAACTGTGCGCGTCATAACTAGAACACAAAACTGTGATATCAATAGAGTAGAACTCTTGCTTATAAAGAGAGATAATAGGGTATTTGTTCACGAAATAACATATCCATGATACTGTAGTATGCCTATCTTTGTTATTTGGTTATTTGTTGTGAATGTCTGAATCACGGGCTTTGCTGATATGTCCTTGGCAGCTTTTCCAGTGAGATTTCTGTGATCGAGAACATGCATCGAAATACATCTTAGATTACTTTGCCCAATTTGAGGAAACCGAAATTTCTTCAATCTGAATATGACGTAAGGGTGAAAAGAGAAGTTGATAGGTTGACATAGACTGTTTTCTTTTCCTGGGCACCTGATCCCACATCTGATATCCCAGAGGTCCGTGTTTGTCCTACTTCCGTATAACAGGTTTGAGATTGATCACTGCTCGTTATCTTCGCTGTTTCATCTACTTGTTTTCTTCCACTAGTATAGATATTTGTAAGATGCATAGAGGCATGGATCATGCAGCTTTTTCTCTCTGCCTATATTACTAATCTAGTGGCTTGGATCATCTTTTTTCTCACTATCTATATTACTCATACAGTCACGTGGATCACTCTCTATTTTACTTACCTAGTGACGTGGATCAGGGTTTTCTCACTGTCTGTATTATTCATACAGTGCGTCATCTTTTTCTCACTTTCTGCATTACTAATACAGTGGCGTGCATCTCGTAGGAATCATCCTCAGTACCCCTTGCTTGTCGTAAGAGGCGACTAAATGGGGAGGTCCTTCGGATGAGACCGCAAAAACCGAGGTCCCGTTTCACAGCTGGTATGGCACGCTAAAGATCTCTCTCTCTCTACTCAAAGGCCCTGAGAGCCGAATATAGGCCTAATTTTTTTCAGGCAATGGTGACTTCTCCATATGAGTGAAAAATTTTCGAGCTGTACAACATATAATCAATCAATCAGTGACGTAGATCAGCGTTTTCTCACTCTCTATTATGACTTATCATGTGGCGCGGATCCTCTTTTACTCACTGTGTATTTTCATGCAGTGGCGTGGATCCACTTTTTCTCAATGTCTATATTATCGATATCGTGGCGTGGATAAGCTTCGTCCTATTGTAATATTACATATCTTCGGGAATGTTCTCCATGAATGTCTCACCGACGTCTACAAATGTCAATAAATTTTTGATAAAGTTGCTGCGCTGTCTTTCTTCATGCTAATGGATAATCACGAACTTCAACGTCTCCTCATAACTGAATATTGATCAATCACCCAGACACACTACGTTGGTGATACAGGGGACGCTCACTTTAAGGTCTAGAAATATTGATTTCATCTAGAAGATCTGTTAGCTTTTAATTGTTAGTGTCAAGAAGTGAAGAAGGCTGTTGTTAATAACAGTTGTGTATATTGGAAATTCGTGAACATGCAAAGACGTATATAAGGGTAAGTTATCATAAGTCAGTACCAAGGTATAAAGTAAAATGTACATAGGGTTCACTTAAGTGTATACAGCCTCTAATCAAGCACTGGGTTGGTAGTTTGTTATTTTGTCTTTTAAGTTCTTTACTACTAATATTAATATTTTCTGTCAGTAGGTTTAATATCTAATGGCAGCTATATGCCAGAGTCGTATGATACCGCGGTAGTTAACGATTCCGATTCGCGTTTAATATCTGTCGGCCTGATTGCAGTCAATTGTTAATGTTTTGTAAATACCTTATATACTGTTGATTTCACTCATAAATAAAAATAAACAGACATAAATGTAACTGACTGTTTACAAATGATCCATTGTGAGGCCATACCTGTATACATTTCAAAACGAGGGTACTATGATAACGCGGTATTTACAAAAATGCAGCGAACGGCGGTCTAATGCTGAATCGTCACTCCTTATAAATTCAAAGACCGTATTTCCAAAATTCTGAACATTTTTACTTCTTCAGCTGAGACAAATATTGTCCACATTGGTTGTTTATTATCTGCACTCGTCGATAGATGACGCGGTTCATTCGTGACGTATGTAAAAGCGAAATACCTCGGTACCGCAGGACCCGCGGTATCATAGAACAGGAGTAGATATTGCTTGTTTTTATCAAACTGACATTTGGCCGGGTTGTATAACATGCATCCGGCTTATAGTATGGTGAATGCTGGTTGGGCGAGCGGGCGTCCTCATATAGGGTACCTACTTTGTGTAATCAACTCCTCACTCACCTCTAATGAGTTACTATGTTGCTCAGCTCTAGTCTTACATTCCCCAAATATTGCACTGTTATTATGGACTCGGTGAAGATGTGCATGTGTCTTCGGAAGTCCTCGGGCATTTTTCGAAACCTTTATATGTAGTTGAACTTACTCATTTTTCTGCATCTTTGGAATAGACGATACCTATTTTGTGTATCCACTCCTCTCACACCTTTAGGCTGACATTCTCCAAACTCTGTACAGTTATTATGGGTACATTGAAAATGTGCATGTGACGTTTTGGAAGTGCTCGGACATTTTGGAAAAAATTACATGTAGTTGAACTTTGTCATTTTTTTCAGCATCATTTAAATAGACGGTACCTACTTTTTGTAAACCAACTTGGCATCCGTCAAACCTTGTGCAGCTGTCATAGACTCATTGAAGATTAAGAATTTGCTCAGACATTTTAGAATAAAAATTACAAATATATTACTTGAACATTGTCATTTTCTCTGCATATTGGGATAGAGGTACCTTCTTTGTGTAGTTACCTCTAGTCGGCGCGGGTTCGATTCTCGCTGGCGCCGATATATGTGAAAAAGTTGCCAGTTTACTTGCGGAAGGTCGGTGGTCTCTTCCCGGGTACATTGTATCTGGGTTCTCTCCTCCACCTACAAAAACTGGACGCCACCAAATAACTGAAAAATTGTTGAGTGTGGCGGAAAACAACAATCAATCAATCAATCTTTGTGTATTTAAAACCTCTCACACGTTTCCCAATAGACATACCTCAAAATTCATCATAGTAACAAATGAGTGATACTACTGTCTCCATCATAGATAGCATATCTTAAAGCAACCCGGCCCCATTTCTATTCGTGAATCATTTTTTAACTATTTTTTTTAAATTGTATGAATGCATGAAGATAAAGATTAGTGCTTATGTGTACTCTATAGTATAGATCTAATATCAGTCACAAACCTGTAATTCTCACTGACATATAGCATAATTGCAAGGAAATTATACACATGTAGAGGTTTTGTAATTAGTTATCAATCAGTACACAATTGTGTTGACAAACAATTAAATTAGTTTCCTTGATTTATTATTTGCAACAATAATTTGTGATTGCAAACAAATATTAATTATTCGCACAAGAACAGTATACAGTATTATGTAGATGTTGAGAGAGAGAGAGAGAGAGAGAGAGAGAGAGAGAGAGAGAGAGAGAGAGAGAGAGAGAGAGAGTTTACTAATTCATTTGTCCTACTTATGAACATATGAAAAATGATGTTATCACAGTATACAGTATACAGATGACAATCAGCAGAGAAAATAAAAGTGAAAGTTTACCACATTTAAACAGTCAGCTACAGGGGTTCAGTTTGATAAATGACCAGTCTTCGTTTACAGTCACTATGATGGTTTGACAACTGAATTTAGTGTCTGTAATCGATAAAATGCAGTATAGCAATACAGATCTATTCCTTTCAGTCAGTTTTAAATAACCGCATGGTTTTTAAGTTATTACGAAAGAGGCTCCATTTAATGCATTTTTACATTAGAATATGTACGTCTACAGGAATGCATAATCAATGTATTTATTTTTAGCTGATACATGTCAATTTTAGGATTATGATACATAAACATATAATAACACATGCCACTGAATTATCCTCTGAAAATAAAGAACATTGTGAAATACTCTACATTACATAATATTTAAACTACCAATCCCACTTTGTCAAACGTTCTGGAAATGTCCGTATTTCATCACCACACCAACTCGCGTGCCTTTGTTGTTGACCAGGATTTTATTTATAACGTCACGTCATGAAGCATTACATACTCGTATATCAGCAAAAAGCATCCTGAACAAGAACTTGTACTAGAAAGTATTGTAACAGCTGGACGATACCGGAAACAAACAGGCAGTGTATCACTTCCGTTTTTAAATGAAAGAAGAAATTAGGAAAAACTTGAACCCTAGTTGGTTGTAACCAGAACGTCTCGCATGTTATACACAGGTAAAAATTGATTTGATATTTTTTTTTAATAGTTTCCGAATAAGAATTTAAAAATTGTCGTACCTAACATTGTCGTAAAAAAAATGAAATTTACATTTATTCTTCTATACAGAATACCTCAGTATGTTGTTGTCAATTTATCTTTAGTAGCGCTATCACATTCTTTCATTCTGTTCATTCCTTGTTACAAGGATACGTAAAAAGTATTATGCAATCTTTTGATATTTTCAATGGTCTCGGCGTTAGATTGTTGACGTTTTAGTGCAGGCAGTGAATGATATGACAGTTTAACTGTTCCTCCGCCTATTTATCTCCCTTGGGTCGTGGGGCACACTCTTTTCTCTTGAATCGTCTTATTTGGTTACCGCGATAATACTACAATACACGAGCAATTTTTTATACTTACTGCTCGGAAAGAGTGAATATGAAGATGAAGGTCACTTATGAATTTTGTCCTTATCAGACAAACCTACACTTGCGAGGTATACTGAGTAGATTTTCACGTTTGTGTTTTGGATAAATTTGCCCATAACAAGGTATATGTTGATTATTACATAATAATTATCATTCCCTCCTAATCAAGTGTCTTAACACCTAGCCCATTTGTAAATTTGAATGCTGATTCCTAAACGTATCGTAAAATGAGTCTCTTAGTGAGCTTAGTACTAGAACATGAAATACTTTTTCTGAAGAAACCTTAGAAACTTATAGTGTCTTCAATTTCGGTTCCGGAGTACGAAAGCCAGATAGGCTCAGTTTTGAAAAAGTAAAACAAAAATCTAGCTCTTTTAAACGAGTTGGTTATCTCGTTACAACGAATCAGTTATCTCGTTATAAAGAGTTAGTTATCTCCGTATACAGATTTAATCATTTCATTATAAACAGTTAGTTATCTCGTTGTGAAGAGTTATAAAGATTTAGTTATCTCGTTTTAATGAGTTATCTCGCCATAAGAAGTTAGCTATCTCGTTATCAAGAGTTAGTTATCTCGTCATAACGAGTTAGTTATCTCGTTATGAAGGCTAAGTTATTTCGTTATAAAGAATTAGTTAGCTCGTTATAAAGAGTTAGATATTCAGTTATAAATAGTTAGTTATCTCCTTACAACGAATTAGTTATTTCTTTATAAAGAACTATTTATCTCGTTATAAAAAATTACACATCTCGTTATAAAGAGTTAGTCATCTCGTTATAAAGAGCTAGTCTTTTCGTTATAAAGAGTTGGTAATATCGTTATAACGAGCTAGTCATCTCATTATTAAGACTTAGTTATCTCCTTACAAAAACGTAGTTATCTCGTTATGAAAGGTTAGTTATCTTGTTATAAAGAGTTAGTTATCTAGTTATAAAGAGATTGTTATCTCGTTATAAAGAATTAGTTATCTCCGTATAAAGATTTAGTTATTTCGTTATAAAGAGCTAGTTATCTCGTTGCAAAGAGTTAGCCATCTAGTTATAAAGACTTGGCTATCTCGTTATAACAAGTTAGTTATCTCGTTATTAAGACTAAGTTATTTCGTTATAAAGAATTAGTTATTTCGTTATAAAGAATTATTTATCTCGTTATAAAGAGTTAGTCATCTCGATATAAAGAGTTAGTTATCTCGTTATAAAGACTAGTTATCTCTTGATTACGAGTTCGTACATGTATCTATGGAAGCTTTAGATTATAGGAAAATAATTTTTCCAAAAAAACTATACAATACTATTAGAAATTATTCAAATCGCCAAAACTGAAGTCATAATAACATTCATTATATCTAAGTCGTGGGCGAGGAAGGAATTCAGGCTTTTCGTGAGTTAAAACGGCCTCATTTTTTCCCTACGCTTTTATTTGATTTCTTAAATCGGGTAGGGGTGCTCATCTGTCGTTACAGGGCTTCAATTCATAACTCAAGCTTACAATCTTCTCATTCATTACTACTATCCAAAATAGCTAGGGAAGGCGAAAACCCAGTATATCTTTATCTGTATTTAAAAATAAGAGACGGTGTTCATGGTTTAAAAACTGGGAGCCAGCTTCCCGCTCCTAATTCTACGTGCCTGATTTGGAATTATTGTTTTTTCTTTAGATGAAAATGCGGGCCAAACTAATCGACAGCTGCAGCTTGGTTTTATTTCTGTTGTTAGCTAATCACAGAAACCCCTCAAAGAAACCCCAACATTTATTCAAATATTAACATATTCATAAACTTTCAAACTACAAGTTAATATGAAGATGGAGTGGAGAACTGCAGGTCGATTAAGATAAAATCCGCTGATGGATTTTTCTCATTTATTTATGCACATGTAATTAGACCATAGCTAAGATAACAAAGAACACAACAAAGATAAGACCTTGTTTTAGAACTAATCGTCAATTTTGGGAGCAAGAGAGGTCCCTGAAACGTTTTAATAACTTACTTCGTTATAATGAGACATTTATCTCCTTATATCTCGTAATGACGAGATAATTATCCCGTTATAACGAGATAACTAAGTCGCTATAACGCAATCATAAGCTTGTTATAACGCGATAATTAACTCGTTATAGCGAGATAACTAACTTGTTATACGGAGATAACTATCTCGTTATAAAGAGTTAGATTTTTTCAAAAATGACCCCAGTCGGCTTTCGTATCGGAAAAAAGTTTATCTATCTGTGAATATTTCATTTTCGGTTTCCGGAGGGAGGTTTGTCTTTCGTGGTTTGCGTTCAGTCTGTAGACATTATGAGTTCCAAAATCGCGAATATCGCAGGCATTGTTAGTATAGTCAACACCGTTTTGTTTTATAACTATCTGTATATAAAAGTTACACTACGTCCATTATATCAATTACTAATACAAGGAAGTTGTCAGTCTTTCCATTAAACATAATACATTTTTAATGCAAGAAAGCTGTAAGGTTAGTATTTTTGTCTGCGTCAAAGCATAAATATAAACAGCATATCCTATTTCCATTTCATCGCCTTATTATTCAATCTTTAACACAGGGTAAAGGAATTGGAAAGGATCAACTGTGAATAGGGAAACAAACACCCGTCATCTGTCCATGTCATTTCTTCATGCCTTCCAACTAACATGTTAAACCTAGAACGTATCACATTATCGATAACGATACCATGCTATAGCTGAAAAGTATCTCTTATATCCTAAAGGTATCATGCTATAGTGTATAGGTATCGTGGTATAGCTTAACTGTATCATGGTATAGCTCTAAATGGTATCATGCTACAGGTTAAGCTATCATGTTGTAGCTGAAACTATAATCTTATAGCTTAATAGTAATATCTTATAGCTTACAAGTATCATGATATAGCTAAAACATGTTATAGGTTAAAAAAATTATGGAATAGTTAAAAGTGTTATGTGTTATAGCTTAAAGATATTATGTTATAACATATAGATGTCGCGTTATAGTTTAAAGGTACCATGGTATAGCTTAAACATGTGGTGTTAAATCTTTCATATGAAATCGATATTGTACAATAAAATGAACAATAACTATATCTAAAAACAAATAGGTATCCCAGAATTCCTAGAATAAAAAACCTAATGAAATTTTTCACATTTTTTGATTGATTGATTGATTTGGATTTTACGCCGACTTGGCAATATTTCAGCCATTTTATGGCGGTTAAACAACTGAAATATGGTTGGTTATGAAAGTTTCCCTGACGGACCCCAGTGGGCCTACTCTTTTTCGAAAATCAAGGAAACCATCTTTTACGTGTCAAGGAGGTTGTAATCCTTGACACGGGGCACCCTTTAACGTCCCATCCGACGGACATAGAAGTTAAAAATACGTAAACAGGTAAAAATACATATCATTGTGTATATCAATAGGTTATATCATAAAGTATCAAATTTTTCTGTAAATATTTTATGATACGATGATAGTCAATATTTGTAAACATTTATGCATTGATTGCACATTATTAAAAAGTCTATTTCGTTTGGGTGTAAAATCACTACATTCCAAAAGAATGTGTTGTATAGTTAATGGACAGACACAAGATATACATTGAGGTTGAAGTTCTCTGTTTAATAAATAAGAATGTGTCAATTTTGAATGTCCGATGGTTATTCTTGAAATGATAACTTCGTCCTGGCGTTTCACTACGATGTTACACGATTTATTTACTTTTTTTGGAATGCATTTTTTAAATTTCGTAAAGTTGTTACTTGACTGTGTTCGTTATTATATAATCATGGTCGTCAATAAAATGGTAACAATGATAATAAACTGGTAAAATTAAAGGATTTTGGATTTTATCTTATTATACAAAATGTCGTACAAATATCGTATCTTTTTTACAAGACAGTTCCCTAATTAACTATGCCTTATTAATTTTTGCATTGATACCGGTGGGAATTCTACCTAACGTTTCATTCGTCCAGAACAATATTTCGGTAAATATCCAATATGCATTAGGGTACGAGGAACAGATAAGAGAATCATCTTGCATTTTTTTTCTTCAATTATCTTTCAGAAGGAAAGATAACTACCATAAGTTTGTTCGAGACAACAAAATGACACCCATTCACGATAACATCTGCACCAGTATTGATTCAGTCTGATTGCGTTTCAATATAAAACATCTTTTGAAAATTATTTTGAGGTATGAGCAAACACCTGCCTTAGAAGGAGATTAATTAGCATTTGATGGAAAGAACAGTTGAAGAGAATTGTGTTTATTATCAAATTTTAAATAGATTATTTCTGTATTTGCTTAATCATTATGTAATACGCTTTATCAGTTTATTTTCTTTTCTAGCGAAACTGAATGTATTTTATTTACAGCATAACAATGTGGATCTGCGTGAATTGCCTCTTAATCTTCATACTCTATATCGCATCTGTTAGTAGTTATAAGTGTGATCGGACAACGATGATTTGTGAGACGTCGCTCAACATAGAGCACTATTTAACGATGACTCACCAGGTAAACGCAACTATTTACCCATACCAGGGCAAGCTGTACGATTACAGAGTTACTGACCCAACCGGTGCAGCACCACTTCCGGTCGATGAAGTCATTTCAGCAGATGGTTGGGAAACAAAACGACTGGTCGTTGTAGCAAATCGAACTCTTCCGGGACCGGATATCATCGTTTATGAGGGTCAAACTGTAGTTATCCATGTCAAGAATAGTTTAGCGTCGGACTCTGTTTCTATTCATTGGCATGGACTGCATCAGGTGGATACTCCCTTTATGGACGGTGTGCCTTTTATCTCTCAGTGCCCAATAGCAGCCGGACAAACATTTACTTATAGATTTACGGCGTACCCACCAGGCACGTTTTGGTATCACTCTCACGTCGGCTCTCAGCGTGCCAAAGGTCTATTCGGTGCTTTCATAATCTTAAAGAATGAATCTACCTCCCTCCCAGAACATATTTTGCAGATTCAGGAATGGAACCACGACTGGGATGCAGATTACGGATTCGAGATGATGGTATACGGGATTGTTGAAAACAGGAAGCAATTCGTACCATCAGAAGCCGTAGACGGTTCTTTTTTTAGTCTTCTGAAGGCACATTCCGGATTAGTTAACGGCAGAGGTAGATATTACTATAATCATGAAAACGGAACCCATAATGAGGCTCCGTTAGAGGTATTCAACGTAAAGAAAGGATCTTCGTATCGATTCCGCGTTATCGCAGTAGGAGCTCTTTATCCATTCCGGATATCTGTAGATGACCACGCCATTACTGTCATTGAGTCAGACGGATACCCTGTGCAACCTATAACTGTGGAATCTTTCATTATTAATCCAGGTGAACGGTACGACTTTACTTTAATAGCCAGTCAATCTATCGGAAATTATTGGATCCGAGGAAGAACTCTCGAAACTAATCGAGTAACCTTAGCCGAAGCAATTCTTAGATACGATGGTGCGCCGACGAAAGATCCTACAACCAAAAGAAAAGTATGCAAAGTGGACGACAAATGTCATGTATTGAATTGTCCATCTCAGTTGTTCCCAGAAAAAGACAATATTAACTGCATTTTATTTGATCAGTTAAAGTCGACAGCAGTAAATGACCCAGCACCTCAAGTTATCAATGGAAGATTCAAAGAATACTTCTTGAATTTTGTCTCTGAAGGAATGGTAAATGGCAAGACCTTCAAGTTTCCTCCCGTCGCTGGAATAGCACAGCCTAAAGAGATTACATCACAATGTGACGAAACCAAATGCGAGAATCAGAGGATGTGTATGTGCACTTATTCAATCAGTTTGAACAAAGACGACACTGTCCAAATAGTTCTCTCTAACGTTGGTGTGAATGCAGGAATGTCTCACCCTATACATATGCATGGACATTCATTTTACGTTTTGAAAGCAGGATTCGGGAAATATAATGAAACCACTGGGAAATCCCTTTCCCAGACTGAGGATATCACCTGCAAAGGTAGTTTGCCCAAAGAGCAAAACAACTGCAATGAGGTCAGCTGGACAAACCACACTTGGTTAAATGGAAACGTTCCTGGTTTAGAGTTGCAAAATCCTCCACGAAAAGATACCATTAATATTCCGAACGGGGGTTATGTGGTAATCAGAATCAAAGCCAGTAATCCAGGACTCTGGTTTCTACATTGTCATATTGAATTCCACGCAACACATGGCATGGGGCTTGTGCTGAACGAATCTTTTCCCGATGTACCACGAGTTCCCTCCGGATTTCCAACGTGTAGAAACTTCAGGCGAGAGCCCTCTGAAAGCTTTGAAGAAGAGTTTGCAATTTTCACAACTGAGACAAACAAAGCCACAGGTATCCAGTGTTGTTTTACTGATAGTAAATTGTCTTTTTCCTGCTGTATATATGTGTAAACCACGATAGCATGACAGAATGATTTTATTTCCTCTACAGACACTTGCACCAAATTTCCTAACTATTCGTAAAGACTTAATATTACATCAGAGATTGAAAGTATTTTTGAGCAAATGCAATGTATGTACTTGAGAATACATGTATCTGAAGGGAGACACCCAAAATACAATTTCAGTGAAAAAAATTTTGAAAAACAATATTAAATTTTTTATCTCATTTGATTACATTAGTAGAAAAGCTCGTTCTCTTTCTCTCGCTCTCTCTCTCTCTCTCTCTCTCTAGAAATATAAAATGCATACACATAGTGTATACATGTATTTGGATGGTATTTTTAATGCACTGAAGTTACCGTTTTCCCTTCTTTAAAGGTTCAGTATACATACATGCATTTACATTTAGTGGTATATTGATATTTAATTGTGAAAGTAATTTTCAATCCTCGCTTTGCTTTTCCCAGTGTAGAGAAGTTTATTATATCGTATTACAAACATGTTCCCCAAAGTAAATGTGAATGAACTCTTTGGAGGATAGGATCTTTGTAATGAATTTTCTAATGTTGCGCTCAGTTTATTAGTCTCTTTTCATTCCCTTCATAGAATATTCAATCCAGAACTAGAAATGTCAGTGAACCATTACACATTCTTATTGGTCATGTTTAGTGTCTATATTACAGTCTGTATTCTGTGGTAGCTAAAAAATTTCAACAATGCTTTGGGGATGTACCGGTAGATTAACAATGCTATTACAGGCTTCAAAACGGACGTCCCGTGTCGTGGCAGGCGTTGGCACGTTAAGGAACCCTCACTGCTTCTGCCCTGAGTGCTACTAAGCCTACGTCTACATCTGTGGCACTTCACCTGGTGACGTCTTATATTAATGACACATTCCTGAAGAGATGTACAACAACAAGCAAATAAACAAACAAATACACAAACTAACAATACAATTAAGACTTGCAAAATGGAGGTCCCGTGTCATGGCAGGCGTGGCACGTTAGAGAATCCGCAATACTATAACCCTAAACGCTAAGCAGAGGTATAAATTTGTGGTACTTCACTTACAGCTGGTACCACCTCCATATCAATGAAAGATAAACAAAGAAATAAACAAACAAATCGTATGTATGTTTTCTATGGGGTGGGTGGGTATCTATAGTCATCGAGATCCAATGTAACTTTGTAAGGTCAGGAAATCAATCAACCAATTACTCACCTGAATATTTTATATTTTATTACTTTATATATATATATATATATATATATATATATATATATATATATATATATATATATTCTGTTAAAATAGGCGTACTATATCTGTAAAGATTCACAACTATCGAATTCAAGAGGATGTGACTGTCATTACAATTGATAAATATATCATGAAAATATTGTAAATATTTACGAATGTGATGACTGTTTTAGGTATACATTTCTTACTCTGTTAATTTGAAAGGGAAAAGGTTAAGATAGTATTCAATATCGTAACTCCAGGTAAACGTTACCTACTGTGTTATCTAGTTGTTTGTGTTTAGGTACACATTACATACTCTGTTAACTAGTTGTTTTGTGTTTTAGGTATGCATTAGATACTCTGTTAACTAGTTGTTTGTGTTTAGGTACACATTACATACTCTGTTATCTAGTTGTTTTGTGTTTAGGTACACATTACATACTCTGTTAACTAGTCGTTTGTGTTTAGGTACACATTACATACTCTGTTATCTAGTTGTTTTGTGTTTAGGTACACATTACATACTCTGTTATCTAGTTGTTTTGTGTTTTAGGTACACATTACATACTCTGTTAACTAGTTGTTTTGTGTTTTAGGTACTTATCTAGTTGTTTGTGTTTAGGTACACATTACATACTCTGTTAACTAGTTGTTTTGTGTTTAGGTACACATTACATATTCTGTTAACTAGTTGTTTAGTGTTTAGGTACACATTACATACTCTGTTAACTAGTTGTTTGTGTTTAGGTACACATTACATACTCTGTTAACTCGTTGTTTTGTGTTTAGGTATACATTACATACTCTGTTAACTCGTTGTTTTGTGTTTAGGTACACATTACATGCTCTGTTAACTAGTTGTTTTGTGTTTAGGTACACATTACATACCCTGTTAACTAGTTGTTTTGTGTTTTAGGTATGCATTACATACTCTGTTAACTAGTTGTTTTCTGTTTTAGGTATACATTACATACTCTGTTAACTAGTTGTTTTGTGTTTAGGTATACATTACATACTCTGTTAACTAGTTGTCTTGTGCTTTAAGTATGCATTACATACTCTGTTAACTAGTTGTTTTGTGTTTAGGTATACATTACATACTCTGTTAACTAGTTGTTTTCTGTTTTAGGTATGCATTAGATACTCTGTTAACTAGTTGTTTTGTGATTTAGGTACAGATTACATACTCTGTTAACTAGTTGTTTTCTGTTTTAGGTATGCATTAGATACTCTGTTAACTAGTTGTTTTGTGATTTAGGTACAGATTACATACTCTGTTAACTAGTTGTTTTCGGTTTTAGGTATACATTACATACCCTGTTAACTAGTTGTTTTGTGTTTTAGACATACATTACACACCCTGTTAACTAGTTGTTTTCTGTTTTAGGTATACATTACATACTCTGTTAACTATTTGTTTTCTGTTTTAGATATACATTACATACTCTGTTAACTAGTTGTTTTCGGTTTTAGGTACGATCCCGCTATACGTGTTTTGGATAGTGGTCGGTGTTTTAAGTGGAATTATATTTTTCCTCCTCCTGGCTGTGTTCTTAACGAGACGTTCTATCCGAAAGAAGGGGGAGTTCACAGCGGTGGCGACCAGCTGATGGGATGGGGATTTTACAGACATGACGACCAGCAGATGGGATGGGGATTTTACAGACATGACGACCAGCAGATGGGGGACGGGAGGGGGTGGATTGGGGATCACAGTTGTGGCGAAAACCTGATGGGGGCGGGGATTTTACAGACTTGGCGACCACCTTATAGGAGGGCATCAGATAAGGGAAGACTTTATGAAAAAATTTCATGTATTTTTCGTCATGATTTGGTGACAGCAACTCGTATATACACTGTAACATAGAACATATATGTGTAATAAATGTATGTCACTATCTTTTATCACCATGCCATACGTAATATCTTATATTCATTTATTAAAAATAATTCTTATATGTTCTCCCATATAGCTTCTTTTCTATCTTTATTTTCGCCATTATTAAATTGTATTTGTTTTGAATTGAAGGTCCGGATTTCACCCCAGTTGGGACTCTCACACATCCGCCATATATATATATATATATATATATATATATATATATATATGTGTGTGTGTGTGTGTGTGTGTGTGTGTGTGTGTGTGTGTGTGTGTATAAATGTGTGTGTGTGTATATATAAATGTGTGTGTGTGTCTGTATATATATATATATATATATATATATATATATATATATATATATATATATATATCTGTGTGGATGTGTGTGATACAAGACGAAGATGGTCTAATATGTCAGATACGGGACTGGCACGAGCCGCGTAGCGGTGAGTGATCAGTCCCGTATCTGACATAATAGAGCATCGGAGTCTTGTATCATACTTAAAACAGTTTTTCTGCAAAACGTAAGTACAAATGTACGTTAGTATATACAAATATATTTATCTTTCGGATTTATTTTAAATATTTCATATACATGTATTATAATTCATAAACTTTAATGGCACACAAGGTCAGCTCTTGTCTTTAATTCACAAAAAAAAACCTGTTAGCTCATCATTCAATTGTCATAATACGATACTCCTCGAAACAGGGGAAAGCGATTCGAACGCCTCTATTGTCTTATACTCAGCAGAACAGGTTTTCCTTTTTAGGGTACGTAAATGGTGTTTGATAAATGTTTTCTCGCACAAAGAAAGGTGGTCTTTTTTCCTGGTTTTTACTGTCAATCCAGTATTTCTCATAATACTGGCCTGCTTTTGATAATATTGGCCTGCTCTTAATACCGGACAATGATCAGTACAGTATGAAAAATACAGTACTGTCAAGACAATGAACTGACGTCACAACAATATTATATATATATATATAGTTATGACTGAGCATTCGACAAGCTCTCTATTAACACACTTTACCGTAAATAATCATTTACGCGGTGTCAAAATGCAGAGAACTCAGTGTATTCACACATAGGTAAATGAGAATTCAAGTTTTTGTGAATTATATCTGAATTATATTTTGAAACCGATTTGATAAATAAGATATAAGAATAAACCCACATCTAGAAATACAAGGGTCCTACAGGCCTTATTGGTCATATGAGTATTAGTTAAAAATCATCGTTAGTCCCAAGGGCTACAAAATTTAGAATGCACTCGAAATTGAGTGTCTATCGTGATGAAAGGCTTCACATAATATCATACGTGTAGCATTAACATGATATGACTTATTTGAACCCATCCTTGAGTGAAAACCCAGGAGATGCGAAATTCACAATTTTAATACATCTTTTTCTCTTTTCCTAACTAAGCATTTAGTTAATATACTGTATTAGCAAACTTAAAGAAGTCTTTCGAATGATAAATATATCTTCACAATAATAATTTTGGATCCGCCCTGGAACCAAAACCCTTATTATTTAAATGTTTACACATATACACTATATAAACCAAGTTTGGCCTTGGCCTGGAGTCAGAACCCCTAACCCGCGGTTCATGAAAGTTACAATATTGGTAGAACCCTTTTCAGTTGTAGAGAGGATTTTTGTAAATTGGTCAAATTTTAGCAGTTTTTGTCCTATCCCTAATGCCCCAGGAGTGCAAGAGTTTACAATTTATGCCCCCCACCCCTTTCCCCAAAATACATCATACCAATTTTGAAAACGCACATGTCTTATTTGTAATATACATAGGTTAACACTAGACTCCGCGTTTTACATAGAAATTCTTGTCTTCACATGTAAACAAGAAACTCCAGTAACATCAACTTGTTTGTCAGTAGCCTGTCTCGATTCAAAAACTGATCGAATGGAGAACAAGCTCTTACCTATCAAATCAGTTGAGAGATATAAATATTATAATCCAGGTGATAATGAAATATTGCTGCAGAGGTAATGGAAGCTAACGATGGAGAAATTGAAATCATCCAGTTTGCCATAAAGTTGAGTTGCCAGTTTCCCGTCAGCTTCTATTTTCTATATCTAGGTAAGAAGCAAATGTAGAGGACTCTGATGAATCTTTATTTCAAGTTCAATGGGAATGGAAATGATCATTGTTCTTAGATGAAATGTCGCCGATATATCTAAATGTCGAATTGAAGGCCACAAGAAGAGATTTTTTCTTCAATGTATAAGCTATTGAATGAATTCTGCTTCATATGAATATAAAAACATGCCAGCTGACAAAAGAGCACAATTTGTGTCCATGTGACTGTTGGAAGACCTGATCACCAAAGACTACAAAGATTTTGTCAATGAGGAGCTCAAGCATGTTTTTTATTATCAACTTCAGAGTACTTGTGCGTGGAATCAGAGTGTGTTCAACAAAATAATTTTTTGGATGACTTATTACTAGATATGAATATTTCTTTTTACCTCTTTTGTTGAAGAAGCAACTGTCTATGATGGCAAAATGTCTAGTCTTTCATTTATCATGAGGTATGGTCGTTTAAAGTGTTGTAAAGTCATACATTTTATTGCTGTTAATTTGAGAAAAGTATTGTGGTTTCAATTTTACTAAAAAATCTTGAGAATTTTTTTTAGAATTCACATTTGATTTACACCACTTCTGCCATGTATAGTGACACAGTACATTTGAAGTTTGTGAATTTAATTGCTAAACATCCATTAGAAATTCTAGCAATGGGTTTCACACGTTTAGAAAATTCTTCAGATGGTTAAGAAAATGTATTGGTTTTCACCAAATTTACTCATGCCATAACAACAATAAATCAGAAGGCTTCAGCAGTTGCTAAACATTTGGTGCAAGATTGGTTTCAGAAATTTGGAATTCCCAATCCGTTACATAGTGACCAAGGTAGGATGTTTTGAGGGTGAAGTGGTAAAAAAATGTGTAAGTTGCACAACTTCAAGAAAACCAGGCGTACTCCTTATCATCTCGAAGGAAACTCACAGTGTGCAGGAATTAATCGTATATTGCATGATCGGTTAAGGACAGTGGATACCAGAAATTGTGTAGCACCACGTGCAACTACTGGGGTGTCTCCTCTTTATCTTCTTTTCGTTAATCGTTAAACCTGCGTTCGAAATCTTGGTGTCATGTTTGACTCCAAGATGGATATGGAGCGACAAGTGAACTCTATTAGTAGATCTTGCTATGCACAGTTGTGGTAAATAGGCCACATCAGAAAATATTTAACAACAGAAGCAGCAAAATCACTTCCGAACTCCCGAGTTACATCTAGGTTAGATTACTGTAACGCTCTCCTGGTTGGTATACCAAAGACAGTTCTGAGCAAGCTCCAACAAGTTCAGAACACTGCTGCACGTCTCATATCCAGGACCTCTCGTTACCACCACATCACTCCAATACTACGAGAACTACACTGGTTGCCTGTGCAGCATAGGGCACAATTTAAGATACTTATACTTACAAGGCCTTACAGGATGAGTGCAATTTATATCAAACGATTACTAGAGGTATATAGACCTACCCGAAATCTTAGGTCTATACAACGATCGGTCACTCTGGTAGTTCTTAAAATCAAACTGTTACGTACGGGGATCGGTGGTTCGTGTCAACAGCTCCGAAACTGTGGAATGCCCTTCTAGAACATGTGAGGGATTGTAAATCACTGTATACCTTCAGGAAGTCATGGAAAACACATTATTTCCATCAGATTTTCATTAAGTAGACTCCATCAAGTTGAGATGGGTTTTTTTATATGTAGTTTTAATTCATCCACAAACAAAAATATCATCAACATTATTTCATCATCTATATTTTAATATGCCCTGAAACTGATGTTTTATACTTATTTAGTATATCTATTGTATCTTATGTTTATACAAGGGACACTTTTAACTCCATAGAGTAGGGCGGTCTTTTTAATACCGCTTGAAATATCAAAATTTTATTTATCTAAGACCTTCGAAATATGCCCCGTCTGCCTCAACACACATTTTACACCGATCTACCCATTTCCGGAACGCCACACGGTACTCCTCTTTAGGTATATGTTGCAGACACTGGTAGACGCACTGCCTATACGACAACGGGATTCAAAACGGTGTCCTGCCAGCATTTCCTTTTGTCTTGGGAACAACCAAAAGTCACAGGGGGACAGGTCAGGGCTGTATGGCGGATGATCTAAGACATCGGGCCCAGATTCTTTCCGATATTCCTGTACCGTAGCGGATTTATGGGCCGGTGCGTTATCGTGGAGTAATTTGATGCCGCGGACACCGGTGCGCGGTCTGCGTTTCTGACAGAAATCAACAAGTTGAGTAAGAACACTTTCCCTGTAAAACTTTCTAGTGACAGAACTACCTTTCGGGACTGGAATTTGAAGGACTGGACCTTTTGAATCAAAGAATATCGCATATAACATGCGATTTGATGTTTTGCAATAGCGCGCAATGACAGGTCTGTTGCTCTCAGATGAAACCCAAACCTTATTTTTAGCCTTAGAATCGGGTTGAAAATGATCGATCCAGGTTTCATCACCTGTAACTATCTTTTCCAAACGACGTGGGGCACATTTATAATCTTTTTTATAACTTGCGATGCAAGTCTAACCCGACTTTGTTTCTGCTCGTCAGTGAGCAAAGGGGCACCCAGCGCGCGCAGATATTACGTAGTCCAAGTCGTTCACGCAAGATCTTCAAAACACTTGACGAATGAATGCCCCTTAATTCGTTTATCTCTTGCACGGTATAACGTGCGTCTTCCTCAATTAACGTTTTCACAGTAGCAACGTTCTTTTCCCTCAAAACGGAAACCGGCCTACCCACTCGACAGTCATTTTCAATTGACTCCCGACCATCATTAAAACGACGTACCCACTTGCAAACTGTAGCATATTTTAAAGCACCATTCCCATAAACCGTTTGCGAATCAGCATGAATTTTCATTAACGGAAACCCAAGGTGTGCTCGAATCTTACAATATACCCTCTGTTCAGAGATTTTTCCATCCATATTGAACGCTATATTTTACTATAGTGTATAAAACCACGTGTTGAAAATACCCAGCGTAGCGCGCACGTGGACCTCGTGCGCCGCATACCGTGATACCGTTCGAGAGAGGAATGATTACGCAAGTTCTGTGTAAAAAAAAATCGTGCAATTTCATAAGCGCCTTAAAAAGTTATAGGCTTACTCTACGAACTTAAAAAGTGTCCATCGTATCATTTTATTTCCATGTTTTATGTGATTGTTTTATGTACTGTAAAGCACCTTTGAGCATACAAGTGTATGAAAAGGGTGCTATATAAATATGGTATTATTATTATAATCATTTACTGGGATTAAACCATGATAGTAATGTCAACGGAAGCATTCTAACTCATTTATTCTGTCGAAATTTAATAATCAATCAGCAAGTGTTGAATATGCTAATGATTTCCAAGAGTTCGGATATGCAATGGCTGCACTTTGTGCAAGTCTTGGCGCAAGTTTGAGCCAAACATTTTCATAGTATTTGCAAACAAAGGGCAAATTTTAAATTGACCGCAATGGTTGTACTTATTATTTTTCAATTGAATTTGAAGTTTTTTTTACTTGTTCTGTTTATATGTAGTTGGTGAGGACATCATCAAAACTGCGCGGGAGAGAAATGTGACACAAATATTTTACGGAATTTTATTGCGAATTGCTCGCCATAATTTGTGTTATTTATATCCTTGCGTATTAATTTCTTTTAGATGAAACAGAAATATATGAATATATATTTAAGATTCTGATATTATTTAATTTTTTGTGTTTATAGCATCTGTCCAGGTAATTAAGATATTTATAAATTATATTGTATTACTTGGCATATTAAACCGGTTTGCTGGCTCATCTGTACTGGAAATTATTTTATTTATTTCGGAAGACAATAAAGTCAATGGCTCGATGTTTTACATGTTTACCTTCCACAGTCTACTGCACCAAACAAACAACGCCAAGAACGGTACATCGTAACTTTGGCCAGGAAACGGTGGTTTCAACTGCTCCAAGACTGACTAATCTCAGGGCTTACAGGCCAGTAGTGCGTCCCAAGCTTCTCTCACGTCATCGATTCTGTCTGGACTACCATGGTAGGCGTGTGTGGAGAGAAGCCAGACAGAGATACAGTCAGGCATTGGTGGCTGGACACAATCGGTCTGGGGGAGGCAGTGATGATTTGGGGTAGGATCTCTCTGGTGGGTCGCACTGACATGGCAACCACCAGGAACGGCGCAATTACTACTCTCCGATACAGGGATGACATTCTTCACCCAGTCGTCGTTTTTCACAGATGCAATCGGGCCAAATTTCATTCTGATAGATGATAACGCCCGTCCCCATCGTGCTCATGTGTTCAGGAGTATCTCCAGAGGGAAACTATCGAGCGTATGGAGTGGCCTACTGTCTCATCGAATCTGAATCCCATGGAGCATGTGTGGGATCAACTTTCACAGCGTCCAAACCAATAAAACAGACTTTTGATGACCTTGCAAGACGGCCTGAGAGAGGAATGGAACAATCTCCCACAACAAAACATTGTGAATTTCATAATGAGTATGCAACGCCGATGCCGGGCTGTTCTGAGAGCAAACGGAAGTCTCACCGAGTATTCATGAAGCTCTGAGTCAATTTTCGACATGTTCTGTAAAGTTCAAGTTGTCTTTCTTCACGTCAGTGACAGGTTGTATTGTGCACTATGACCCCATAAAATTAATATATGAAATGGAACTTTTTGATTAGATATTGATGAAAAATGATGTCAGCGTTTGTGTTTCATATTTTCTGGCATACGTAAAAAGTTTAGTTTTATCAATGGAATAGTCCATGATCCATAACTTATTTTGTCCAGTATATAAATAACTGGCTCAATACCGCACTTCTTCACTTTGACGACGCCCTTTATACAGTGTGCTCGATTAAAATTCGGGGTGTTGGTAAGCAAGTTACAATATATTTCTGATATTTTACAATTCTATTATAGTTTTATTAATTTTATAAATATACCGACGTTCATTTATTGTTGTAACAAATAGAGGGTGTTAACAATATGAAATCTTTCTTCAGGAATTTCAACAATACGTTTATAAAATGGTTTTATTCATACTAGTATACCCCCTCTGTTGCTGTGACAAGTCCAGTACAAACTCTATATCAAGCTATATAGCTTTAATTCGATTTTTGATACTTATTTTCTAAAAGTTTTTAATGTTTTCTTCTCACAAAATGGCTAAATTAAGCTGTATCAAATAGCTTGATAATGCTATATAACTTTTAAAAGCTCGATAGCTTTATACTACAGCGATCGTACTAGACCTGTGTGAGACGTGTTTGGGTGTAGCACTGTCATACATGCGGGGTGTGTTATTCATGCATTTGTGTGTTTTGTTTTGTTTTTGGTAATACCAAAACATTCATGACAGTGTCTTTGTTGACTGAATATTTGATATACTGTATACATATTGTTGGATTGATTGGCTGTATATTGTTTAACGTCCCTCTCGAGAATCTTGCATGTATATGAAGCCGTTACCATTACCGTGAAGGGTGCAAAAGTTAGACTTATGCTCGGCGCTTATGACCTTTGAGCAGGGAGGCATCTTCATCGTGCCACACCTACTGTGACACGGAGCTCGGTTTTTGCGGTCTCATCCGAAGGACCGCCCCATTGTGTCGCCTCTTACGAAAAGCAAGGAATAATGAGGACCTATTCTAACCAAGATCAGGCCCACTGTTGAAAATGTTTTATAGCATGATTTTTCCACATTTTACATATTGGTGCACTATATGGAGCAATCCAAGAAATGGTGAGAATGTAAATAAGCTTTCCATACTACAGAAAAGAGCGGCAAGACTCATTCTTAAAATCTGAAATTTTCAAACACCATCTAATGTCATGTTTATACAACTCAACAGGTTGCCTCAATCAGATTGCTTTGTTTACAGAAAAGTCAATATAGCATGTAAGTTTTACATGGTTTAATGCCAGATTATTTGAATGTTTTTAAATATGTATCAGAAATTAGTCAGAGGCAAACTAGAAATTCTAATTCCAACTTATTATATGTACCCAGTACAAAGACTGAATATTATAGAGGATCTTTCATTGTTTCAGGCAGCATTGCATGGAATGTTTTGAGTGAAGATGTAAGAAACTCAACAAGTGTTGCGTGCTTTAAAAGAAATTATCTTAGAGATTACCACCATACGTTTTAGTTTCATTTTGTATCTAATAGTATTTACATGTATCTTACATTCTTAATAGTTTAAGTCTATATTGTACTCTACGTCTTTTAATCTGTATTTAGTTTATCAACATCTGTCTGTATACATGTTCTATGAAGGACCATATCAAAAACTAGCATTATTGCTAAATATGAAATCCTAGATAAATAAAGGCTTTATTACCATTATTTCATTATTATATACATCCCCATGGGGCGTATATTTTTGAAACAGAATATTTAGTGTATTTCGTTTCTTGTAATAGCTCATTGCCAGTTTGAATATACAAAAAATAAAAAGATATTGAAGCAAAATCTTTGTCATTCGGGGATCAAGGAATGTGATACACTATCTCCGTTGTCTATCCAGAGAATGGGAGTTCTGTTTCACATAATGTAGATTTTACCGTTTTTCCTTCATGAGATCTTTTAAAGTGTAACAGAGAAGGAGGAAATGCAACTGACCAGACCGGAATTCGAACCCAGGCCCCCAGAATCTCTACTCGGGTGTTCTACCAACTGCGCTAACTGCCCACCGGTGATCGAATCCCTGACCGCTACAAAAGTTTGTCCACAGAGTGGTTTACAGACCGATATCCAAACTCAAATGATTTATCTGAACATGAACGAATTGAAACCGGTTTCTCTTCTCTCTCTCTCTCTTTGTATCGTCTCCTCTCTCTCTCTTTGTATCTTCTCCTCTCTCCCTCTTTGTATCTTCTCTCTCCCTCTTTGTATCGTCTCCCCCTCTCTCTCTCTCTCTCTCTCTCTCTCTCTCTCTCTCTCTCTCTCTCTCTCTGTGTGTATCTTCTCCTCTCTCCCTCTTTTTTCTCTTTCCCCTCATTCTCCTTCCTTTTTCTCCCTCGTTTCTCTCCCCCTGCACTTTTTATGCCTTTTATATGCCTTTTCTTTTCTCCCTCTCCTCTTTCCCTATTTCAATTACATTCAAATATTGTTTTCTGAATTTTAGAAATGCAATTTCATGATGTCACATTTACCTACAAATCATGTTAACGGAATTTCTTTCCAAATCAAAATCTAAAATACAGCTAGAATCAAATCGTACTTATAAAATAAGCATGATGTGATCTCCCTATACACGACACCAACCCCCACCTAAAGCTAAAGCCGCTGTGGTGTCTGCTGATTAAATAGTTCTAAAGCAGAATGTAAAACAATGATCAAACAAAATGATGAATCCCACATTTTACCTTGAATACATTTTACCGCTGTATTCTAAAATTTGCAATTTCAACATACAACACAAATCCATGTTTTACCACACGCCCCATCTCATTAAAACAAAGTCAAACTCGTTATGAACAATTAATTGCATGATAAGATGGATAATTACAAAGAGTAGGTGATTATAATGTCAATTTCACAGACAGGTACTACTTTTGTACTGGAGGTAGACGTATCAAGAATAAAAACAAGATTGAAATAGGTATTTTAACAATTCAGGTAAAAACTGTCATTGTTCAGATTACAAAAGAAAAACAATCTTCAGTGAATATCAGCAAGACATGTATATCCAGAGCACTGTAAGAACTCTGTCATTACCTGCTATCTGTAAGAACTCTGTCATTACCTGATATCTGTGTGAACACATGACATTATATGATGTCTGTGTGAACTCTGTCATTATCTGATGTCTGTGTGAACTCTGTCATTATCTGATGTCTGTGTGAACTCTGTCATTATCTGATGTTTGTATGAAATCTGACATTATCTGATGTCTGTGTGAACTCTGTCATTACCTGATATCTGTGTGAACTCTGTCATTATCTGATGTCTGTATGAACTCTGTCATTATCTGATGTCTGTGTGAACTCTGTCATTATCTGATATATGTGTGAACTCTGTCATTATCTGATGTCATTATATGATATCATGTGTTTATTTCATGTACTGAGTGACTTTTACTTCTCCTGAGTTTTGTAACCCTACCCATAACCTCTCCTCACTGTCCACACTCAGTCCATGTGGAATATCTAGTCCGCAATTGTCCATACATCTCAGGAACTGTCCGTTCTGATCCAGGATGTGTAGACAGGCATTGCGGTAATCCGCCACAATGATTTGATTCATGGAGTCTGTCACTAGATGTCTAGGATCAAATGACCCGTTCCTCCTGGCTGGTGTACCGTCGTATCGGAATCGGACTCTTCCTGACTTGTCCACCACGACCACGGTCTCAACATTATTATCAGAGGCACAGATGTCTCCATTGTTGTTCTGCACCACATACAGTGAGTATTTCCCTCCTTTATAGATTGGTTCTCCTTTGTCATCTCTATCTATTTCCTGTTTCACTGTGTGTCCCTCATAACGGATAATTTTATTTATGATAAAGCCAGTAGCAAACATACAGACCAGGATGTCTCCTGACTTTGTACAGCTTAGTTTGCCTGGATACCAGCCCTGTGGTGTGGTGATCAGTGTCTCTGTTATCCCGTGTCTGACAATGTTCACATTTCTATTGGGACCATCACTGTATACCAGTTCTCCCTGTCTGGTCACTGTGATGTCATTAGGGCAGTAATGGCATGTGGTGGTGATGGTGTCCTGTACAGACCCGTTTATGTCAACATGTCTTATGGTTTTATCTTCACCACTAATCCAGGCTTCATCCACTCCCACACAGGCAACATGGTATAGAGGATTAACTCCAGTAGGAATGGTTGTAATTGATTTGGCTTGGTCTAACAGCTTCTGTAAAAATAAATAGGAGACGTCCTCCATCAGACTGGACAGTGTCAGGCTAGCCTTGTATTCTTCTAATTCCAGACTGAGATCTCTCCTTGGACTGTTTTGAATTTGAGTGATGGCAGTTTGACATCAATATCAGTAGGCATGTTCCTGTATTCCTCGAGTTTGGATTTGTAGTTAGTGACTGTAGACACAATGTTTACTTCAGAATTTCTTTGTTTTGTTGAACTGTTTGAGTCATGTCTGAAATTTGATTTTTTATTTTGGATTGGTGGGATTTTAGAGCAGCCAGGTGATTCTCTTTCATGGACTTCATCAGAGAACCGAGCTTATTGAAAATGGTGTCTACTTCTTGGTGCCAGAATTTTCTGTGCTTTTCTTTTTCTTTTTCCATTTCATCAAATATGGCCATTGTGATAGATAGTTTGCTTTCTGTTTCTTCATTTTTCTTCTTGTACTGTGGAATAATGGTGAATTCAATTTCTTTGGTTTCCTTGTCAATATAATTTTTTGTGCTATTGAAAATATCAGACATATATCTATATCTGTGTCCATTATGGGGATCAAGTATACATTTCAGACAAACTGGAACATCACATTGCTGGCAGTGGCGTGGCTATCATATGTTTAACTGTAATTAAACAATCAATTATCATATTTATTCATGAAAATAAAGTAGCAAATTATTGAATGTGACTGAAAGACAATATTTTGTACAATTACAGTACATTATTTAGGCACAGATGTAGACATTTTTAAGGGAGGAGGGAGGGGGGTTCAACCCAAGATGACCTAAACAATTAAGATATGTTTGTGGTACCCCGGGTTACAACAAAGTGAGTCTGTAAGACACTGTAGTTGAAACATTTGTGGTAATACTGAAAATTTGAAGTCATTTTCATTTTGTTTACCTTTCAAAAGTAGTGTGTTACGGTTTCAAAGATTTTGGTGTCAATGGAAATGTCTTGCCACAAGGAATACACATACCAAATATGGAAGGTCTACCTCTTATGGTGTAAAGTATATGACTGAGGTTAAAGTTTTTGCCACAGACAGACAGTCGGGGAGGCCAAAAACTATATGTTCCCGATTCTTTGGTTCTTAGGGAATGACTGATTGATAGATTGTTGTTTTCCGTCACCCTCAACAATTTTTCAGTTATCTGGTGGCATCCAGTTTTTATTGGTGGAGGAGAGAACCCAGACACAATGTACCCGAGAAGAGACCACCGACCTTCCGAAAGTAAACTGGCAAACTTTCTCACGTATATCGACGCACACTTTACCTACAGCTGGTGACGTCTCAATATGAGTTAAAAATTCTCGACGGGACATAAAACAAATAATCAATCAACAACAATCAATTGGCGCGAGCGAAAATCAAAACCGTGCCGACTAGAGGTGAGAGGCCTTGTGATTTGGTGCAAAATGATCTAACCATTCGGCCACGGAGGCCCCTCTGAGGGCATAAAAGGGAAATTGTAGAACACAAAATGATACTGCGTTGCCAAATTTATGCCCCCAGAATAGAATGTTTATAGGCATATCTTTTGACATGTCCATCCCAATTTAATTTAGCTTCCAGAAATGCCGATAATTCAGAAGCTTCGGTGGTTTGGACACAACCAGGGCTTCGAACGGGACCCATGGAGGGTCATGGCTGGCCCCTAAATCCCCTGATTTAATTTGCTTGCATATCAGTATTACCTTTGTCTACACCCCTGCGTATATAAACGGAAAAAACCCCATCGTTTTGCACACACACACACACCCCTATTTGATGTATCTCAAAATTCGCTTTCATAGTAATCAACAAGTAACTGGTAATATTTGCTGAGTTCTTACGGTAGTTCTGGAACATGGGCAGTTCCGGTTCACTTTTCTTTATAATAAGTTTAAATTGCAGGACAATTTATCATACAGGAAGAATAAAGCGATACTTTCAAAAGAAATTCAAACTTCAACTCACAAAAAATTAAAATAAATATAAAAATGAAAATAAAAAATGGAAAGAAATCTCAGCAGCGACGTAGATCGGCATTTTGAATTTTTCCTCAAGACCTATATGTACATAATGCCTTATAAATTTATGGTGACACTCCCCCCCCTCTCTCTCTCTCTCTAAATCCCCCACTGAGCTTTTAGGTGAAGCGCCACAAAATTTGACCCATGCGTGACGCTCAGGGCCGTAGTACTAGCAGAAGCACCGCGACCAGTCAAAACCTTGTTGAATTTCAAGTAGTGAATATATCATCACAAAAAATAAAATTTTGGTTTTTTTCTCCTTTGAATTCTTCTTGGTCTGTTTTGTTATAATTTACGAATGTACATGATAAAATATTTTTTTCCCGCGTTAAATGATCAAATGTTAGGGATCTTCGCTCGTCTAAATAGTCACAACATAATACATATTATGAATCACAGAATGCAATTTTTTTTTTTAAATAATGTTTGAATACAAATGTGTGATTCTATTTATTTATACAGTTATTTTGTAATGCTCTAAACTATGGTGGCAGATTTGTGTCATTTTACAATTAGTCGTCTTTTCGTTATTTGAAAGCAAAACACAACTAAACAAAAAGATGACAAATCGATAATTGGCGACATTTCGCCCCGAAATATCAAAAAGGACGAAATAACGACAAAACGAAAAGTCGACAAATAAACCCCGCAAATTAGCGACCTAATTTGTTGTCTTTTCGCTTGGCGTTTTGTCGTCATATTTTCGAGGCGAAAAGTCGACAAAACAATAATTAGCGACTTTCCGCCTTGACATAACGACAAAACAAAAAGTCGACAAATAAAACCCGCAAATTAGCGACCTAATTTGTTGTCTTGTCGACAGACCAGGATTCTTACTAGACTTGGTAAAAGAAGACAGGGTCTATGACAACTCATCGAAAGACAACTCACTGATATGACAACTCATCGAAAGACAACTCACTGATATGACAACTCATCGATACGACAACTCACTGATATGACAACTCACCGATACGACAGCTCGTAGAATGACAAGTCATGGAATGGACAACTCATCGATACGACAGCTCGTAGAATGACAAGTCATGGAATGGACAACTCATCGATACGACAGCTCGTAGAATGACAAGTCATGGAATGGACAACTCATCGATACGACAGCTCGTAGAATGACAAGTCATGGAATGGACAACTCATCGATACGACAGCTCGTAGAATGACAAGTCATGGAATGGACAACTCATCGATACGACAGCTCGTAGAATGACAAGTCATGGAATGGACAACTCATCGATACGACAGCTCGTAGATGCGACAAGTCATGGAATGGACAACTCATCGATACGACAGCTCGTAGATGCGACAAGTCATGGAATGGACAACTCATAGATACGACAGCTCGTAGATGCGACAAGTCATGGAATGGACAACTCATCGATACGACAGCTCGTAGAATGACAAGTCATGGAATGGACAACTCATCGATACGACAGCTCGTAGAATGACAAGTCATGGAATGGACAACTCATCGATACGACAGCTCGTAGATGCGACAAGTCATGGAATGGACAACTCATAGATACGACAGCTCGTAGATGCGACAAGTCATGGAATGGACAACTCATAGATACGACAGCTCGTAGATGCGACAATTTATGGACACTCATTGGAACTAGTCGGAAAAAAAAGAAGTGATAATTTTGTTTATATTTTTATTTACTTACTCAATACAACAAATATCTTCTTTAATAACAAATAATATGAGTCAGGCCTTCCAGGAATTTAACATAATTTCCATTTCCTACTCTCGAAGTAAGTGTTGATATTAATGTGAATTTTTTGTTTGTTTTTTTTGTTTTTTTTTTTTTTTTTTTTTTTTTTGTTTGGTTTTTTTTTTGGGGGGGTGGGTGTTTTTTGTTGTTTTTTTTTGTTTGTTTTGTTTGGGTTTTTTTTTTGTTGTTGTTGTTTTTTTTGTTTTTGTTTTTTGTTTTTGTTTGTTTTTGTTGTTTTTTTGTTGTTGTTTTTTTTGTTTTTGTTTTTTTTTTGTTTGTTTGTTTTTTGGTTTTTTTTTTGGTTTTTTGTTTTTTGTTTTTTGGTTGTTGTTTTTTGTTTTTGTTTTGTTTTTTGTTTGTTTTTTTTTTTTTTTGGTTTTTCGTAATTTCCCTCTTGCGGGGAGGATCGATCTTTTCACCACGGGAACTTCTGTTCTTGATCGTTCTCGCTTGATAAAGGAAATGAATTTATAGATGTCGCGGTGAGACAACACCTACAAGGCATGAGAATCGTCTATGCCATTCGTCTAAAAAAAATTCGCTGTGCGGAGGTCATTTTCTACGACGCGCTCGTATAAATTCCAACACTGAATGGAAAAGCGAGAAAAATTCAAGTTCTCTCAAAGTATTCTGTGTAGTGTTTAAAATCCTCAACACTACACAGAATACTTTGGAGTTGTGCAAAGGTATCGCCCATTTTGTCTGATGGTACGAAAGCCAGTGCAACAAAAATCCGTGCTTTCAATCCGAATTCTAAGTCACTAATATACTGATTTCGCAAACCAAGGTCAACGATTTGTCGCCAGTTTGTCCGCTACAATGAAGTAGCAACATTCCACTGTAACGAAATAACGAAAAGACGACAAATTGTAAATGGCACAAATCATCCATCATACTAAACAGATTTTGTTATTTTAGAAGTTATAATTTCCCATAAACTTTATTGTATATCACAATAACCACATTGTATTGATATATAGGGACATCGTATACAGATCATAAAAAATATCTTTGTAACCTTATCTGTATATATCAAGTTTTTCACTCACTAGTTTGAGAAGATATCAATGTTTTGTTGATAATAAAATATCCGTTGACTCCCCCCCCCCCCCCCCCCCCCCCCCCACTCTGCGGGTAATTAGGGTAATTATCAGGTAAATGATCCGCAACTGTCGTCGCAGTTGATTATGTGTAATTAGGGTATGGGAAAAGTATGTCTAAGTTGAACTTGTATCCAATCCCTTTGGAGAGAGAGAGAGAGAGAGAGAGAGAGAGAGAGAGAGAGAGAGAGAGAGAGAGAGATACAATATGTTCAATTCACAGTCCGAGACCTTCTGAAGAGTTTCGGAAGGCCTCGGGAACTAGGCTATGGGTGTATTTGATTTGCTGACACTGAAGTCGATTCGGGTTGTTTTCTGCACTTGTATGATTTAATCAAACATTGTGAACATGACTGGGGTTTTGTCAACAGTACCAAACATGGACGTCATTAATCCTGTTTTGATGAATGAATTCATGGATTTACGTGATTTCATAATTAGGCCTATTGTAATAGTTACAAACCTTGTACAGCTGTTGTAACTGCGTATACGACACACACACAAACACATACAGACACACAAACACACACATTCACAGATACATATACACACACATACATACAAACACACATACATATGCACACACACACACAAATGCATACATACACATACATATATATACACACACACAGATATATATATATATATATATATATATATATATATATATATATATATATATACAAATTTAATGAAATCCCTTTTGTACTTGATATTATTTGAGAGAAAGGCTAGATACAGAGAGATATTTTAAGATGTTTATGCTTAGAGATTATTGATTTCATAGATTATTATTTTATATTCATTTAAAGTAAATTGGTAAATTTATCAATATTTGATTAATTTGTTCAAAGTGAGCAATTGAGTGTGATTTTGACAGATACGTACTTTGAGACAAACTATTGCATATAAATTACAGAGTCCCTGTACATATCCACATAATAAATATATCGTGCATGTGGAAGCCTCTTCCCATAGAATGGTAAATACGGGATTTAAGTTTTAATGATATCAATATATTTTTTATGACTATTTATCGGTGAAAATCTGCTCATATTTGCACATGTAACTTTAAGAGTTATCTCCCTTGACGGTGATTTTGCGATAAGCAATACGTTTCTCTTGAGTGATATTACATTAAAAATCACAAGTGATATTGTCAATTATTAATTAATGCACTCTGTGATATACCTTTGTTATTTTGTACTACTATCCAACAATGTTGAATAAATTAAATTCCCTGAACCCATACAGTTGTTCTTGAATTCACCATAACAAGCCTGTTATACATCTAATCATAATAAGCATTTACTTCTCTCTGGCTGGACTTCCTATGCATGACTGGGGTGAATGACAATCTCAATTATTTGCGTGCCAGTCTGTCAATAACAGTTTGGACAGATTGTGCATTTAAAAGCGCCTCCGCCTCGCAGGCAAATTAAGGGTAATTCATGAAACTTGGTAAATATCTCCCCATTTATATAGTTTGCCCGTTTTTTTCATTTTAACGTAATTGAGAAAAAATAATGTAAACCTCTTGCATTCACGGCTTTCCGCCATTTTTGTTCTTGTGAAACCTCGTTAATCGGGGAGAATGTTCTTGACCCATTACACGACACGCTGTGTTCGAGCTGTTTTATGTAGAAATTCGACTCTGGTGATACGACTCGTGTTCACATCAAATGCAGTCTATATATCTCAAGTACTCTCATTACCAAAGTAGTAAGTCAAAAATTCCTATTTTAAATGGAAGCTGTGAAAATTACGTTTCGATTAGTAGGTGGATGTTCAGACGAATCGTGTTATTTTCACCGGTTGCAAGGCATGCATTACAACGGACCCGAAACTACCGTAAACATCGTACACTTCCTACGCAAACTAGAGAATGAGTTTAAAGGTAAAAAGAGATAGGCGGGTATTGGCTTAATGATTTGGAACAAATGATTTACCTTTCAATTTGGACGTCAATCCATGGTCCCACCCTGATAGATATTTTGGTATGCACTCTGTGCAAAATCCCACACGTACTACAAAGAGTTACTCCTCTTTGTAGACGGACAGTGTGCATTTCCCCAAACCAACATGCCAGTATCATGTGTTAGAGAGACTGTTTTCAATCAATGTTTGTTTTATTTGACACTTAGCTGCAACCCCCTCCCCATTTTTTTTTCTTGACAATATACTTACATTTTCCGTTATTTTTATATTTTTGAATTTCTTTTTTTTTTAATATGCAAAGTCCAATTTTAATTGACTACCCCCGTCAAGTTTTAAAGAAGTTTCAAAATTATAAGTTTGAAGTCAGAATTGAAAATTTAACGTCCTCCAATTTTCAGGCAATTAGGAAGTGTACTTCTTCTTCGACTGACACCCCCCTTCCCTCTGTAAAAGCATGCTACGTGATTGATTATGAACACTATCTATTAGCTACCTGGAATATACGTCACTGGTTTTACACTTTATTTTTACTCATAGCGAGATCTCGTCAGCTGTAGGGGCACGTGTTCAAATCCCAGTTGGTACAGCACCACCATATTTCTCGTGTCATAAACCACACATTTTGATTCTTTTTGTTATATAATTATCTAAATTGCAAAAACATTTGATGTTTTATCTAACTCTTTTAATAAAAGAATTCTTTTGAAGTTAAATTATTTAAAGTTTGACAGAAATCAACTTCAACAGAATTTCACACACAATCGTACAGGTTTCTTTATATACCAAATATCTACCAGTTCCAATTTCAAGTCTCTTTATAGAAATTATTTGATGTCTAATGTTTCATATAAAGTTTTTTTTACGAAAACTGTAAATGAATAAACTATATATTACGGTAATTAAATAAATAAGCTAGATATCATCAGCTCATTGTAAATAAATAAACTAGATATCACTGTAAATAGATAAACTAGATATCACTGTAAATAGATAAACTAGATATCACTGTAAATAGATAAACTAGATATCACTGTAAATAGATAAAGTAGATATCACTGTAAATAAATAAACTAGATATCACTGTAAATAGATAAACTAGATGTCACTGTAAATAGATAAACTAGATGTCACTGTAAATAGATAAACTAGATATCACTGTAAATAGATAAACTAGATATCACTGTAAATAGATAAACTAGATGTCACTGTAAATAGATAAAGTAGATATCACTGTAAATAAATAAACTAGATGTCACTGTAAATAGATAAACTAGATATCACTGTAAATAAATAAATAAACTAGATATCACTGTAAATAAATAAACTAGATGTCACTGTAAATAGATAAACTAGATGTCACTGTAAATATATAAATAAAGTAGATATCACTGTAAATATATAAATAAACTAGATGTCACTGTAAATAGATAAACTAAATATCACTGTAAATAGATATACTAGATATCACTGTAAATAGATAAAGTAGATATCACTGTAAATAAACAAACTAGATGTCACTGTAAATAAATAAACTAGATATCACTGTAAATATATCAACTAGATATCACTGTAAATATATAAACTAGATATCACTGTAAATAGATAAACTAGATATCACTGTAAATAGATAAACTAGATGTCACTGTAAATAGATAAACTAGATATCACTGTAAATAGATAAACTAGATGTCACTGTAAATATATAAACTAGATATCACTGTAAATAGATAAACTAGATGTCACTGTAAATAAATAAACTAGATATCACTGTAAATATACAAACTAGATATCACTGTAAATATATAAACTAGATATCACTGTAAATAGATAAACTAGATATCACTGTAAATATATAAACTAGATATCACTGTAAATAAACTAGATATCACTGTAAATAGATAAAGTAGATATCACTGTAAATAGATAAACTAGATATCACTGTAAATAGATAAACTAGATATCACTGTAAATAGATAAACTAGATATCACTGTAAATAGATAAACTAGATATCACTGTAAATAGATAAACTAGATATCACTGTAAATAGATAAACTAGATATCACTGTAAATAAATAAACTAGATATCACTGTAAATAAATAAACTAGATATCACTGTAATTAGATATACTAGATATCACTGTAAATAAATAAACTAGATATCACTGTAAATAAATCAAGTAGATATCACTGTAAATAAATAAACTAGATATCACTGTAAATAGATAAAGTAGATATCACTGTAAATAAATAAACTAGATATCACTGTAAATAGATAAACTAGATGTCACTGTAAATAGATAAACTAGATGTCACTGTAAATAGATAAACTAGATATCACTGTAAATAGATAAACTAGATATCACTGTAAATAAATAAACTAGACATCACTGTAAATAGATAAAGTAGATATCACTGTAAATAAATAAACTAGATATCACTGTAAATAAATAAACTAGATATCACTGTAAATAGATAAACTAGATGTCACTGTAAATATAGAAATTAAGTAGATATCACTGCAAATATATAAATAAACTAGATATCACTGTAAATAGATAAACTAGATATCACTGTAAATAGATATACTAGATATCACTGTAAATAGATAAAGTAGATATCACTGTAAATAAACAAACTAGATGTCACTGTAAATAAATAAACTAGATATCACTGTAAATATATAAACTAGATATCACTGTAAATATATAAACTAGATATCATTGTAAATAAACTAGATATCACTGTAAATAGATAAACTAGATATCACTGTAAATAGATAAAGTAGATATCACTGTAAATAGATAAACTAGATATCACTGTAAATATATAAATAAAGTAGATGTCACTGTAAATAGATAAAGTAGATATCACTGTAAATAGATAAAGTAGATATCACTGTAAATAGATAAACTAGATATCACTGTAAATAGATAAACTAGATATCACTGTAAATAAATAAACTAGATATCACTGTAAATAAATAAACTAGATATCACTGTAAATAGATAAACTAGATATCACTGTAAATAAATAAACTAGATATCACTGTAAATAAATAAACTAGATATCACTGTAAATAGATAAACTAGATATCACTGTAAATAAACTAGATATCACTGTAAATAGATAAATAAACTAGATATCACTGTAAATAGATAAAGTAGATATCACTGTAAATAGATAAACTAGATATCACTGTAAATAGATAAACTAGATGTCACTGTAAATAGATAAAGTAGATATCACTGTAAATAAATAAACTAGATATCACTGTAAATAGATAAAGTAGATATCACTGTAAATAGATAAACTAGATATCACTGTAAATAGATAAACTAGATATCACTGTAAATAGATAAACTAGATATCACTGTAAATGAATATACTAGATATCACTGTAAATAGATAAACTAGATATCACTGTAAATAGATAAACTAGATATCACTGTAAATAGATAAACTAGATATCACTGTAAATAAATAAACTAGATATCACTGTAAATAGATAAACTAGATGTCACTGTAAATAAATAAACTAGATATCACTGTAAATAGATAAACTAGATATCACTGTAAATAGATAAACTAGATGTCACTGTAAATAGATAAACTAGATATCACTGTAAATAAATAAACTAGATATCACTGTAAATAAATAAACTAGATATCACTGTAAATAAATAAACTAGATGTCACTGTAAATAAATAGACTAGATATCACTGTAAATATATAAACTAGATATCACTGTAAATATATAAACTAGATATCACTGTAAATATATAAACTAGATATCACTGTAAATAGATAAACTAGATATCACTGTAATTAGATATACTAGATATCACTGTAAATAGATAAACTAGATATCACTGTAAATAGATAAACTAGATGTCACTGTAAATAAATAAACTAGATATCACTGTAAATAAATAAACTAGATATCACTGTAAATAAATAAACTAGATATCACTGTAAATAGATAAACTAGATATCACTGTAAATAAATAAACTAGATATCACTGTAAATAGATAAACTAGATGTCACTGTAAATAAATAAACTAGATGTCACTGTAAATAAATAAACTAGATATCACTGTAAATAGATAAACTAGATATCACTGTAAATAGATAAACTAGATGTCACTGTAAATAAATAAACTAGATATCACTGTAAATAGATAAACTAGATGTCACTGTAAATAAATAAACTAGATATCACTGTAAATAGATATACTAGATATCACTGTAAATAGATAAACTAGATGTCACTGTAAATAGATAAACTAGATATCACTGTAAATAAATAAACTAGATATCACTGTAAATAAATAAACTAGATATCACTGTAAATAAATAAACTAGATGTCACTGTAAATAAATAGACTAGATATCACTGTAAATATATAAACTAGATATCACTGTAAATAAATAAACTAGATGTCACTGTAAATAAATAGACTAGATATCACTGTAAATAGATAAACTAGATGTCACTGTAAATAGATAAACTAGATGTCACTGTAAATCTCTCTAACACATGATACTGGCATGTTGGTTTGGGGAAGTGTACTTCTTCTTCGGCTGACACCCCCCTTCCCTCTGTAAAAGCATGCTATGTGATTGATTATGAACACTATCTATTAGCTACCTGGAATATACGTCACTGGTTTTACACTTTATTTTTACTCATAGCGAGATCTCGTCAGCTGTAGGGGCACGTGTTCAAATCCCAGTTGGTACAGCACCACCATATTTCTCGTGTCATAAACCACACATTTTGATTCTTTTTGTTATATAATTATCTAAATTGCAAAAACATTTGATGTTTTATCTAACTCTTTTAATAAAAGAATTCTTTTGAAGTTAAATTATTTAAAGTTTGACAGAAATCAACTTCAACAGAATTTCACACACAATCGTACAGGTTTCTTTATATACCAAATATATACCAGTTCCAATCTCAAGTCTCTTTATAGAAATTATTTGATGTCTAACGTTTCATATAAAGTTTTTTTTACGAAAACTGTAAATGAATAAACTAGATATTACGGTAATTAAATAAATAAGCTAGATATCATCAGCTCATTGTAAATAAATAAACTAGATATCACTGTAAATAGATAAACTAGATATCACTGTAAATAGATAAACTAGATATCACTGTAAATAAATAAACTAGATATCACTGTAAATAAATAAACTAGATATCACTGTAAATAAATAAACTAGATATCACTGTAAATAAATAAACTAGATATCACTGTAAATAGATAAACTAGATATCACTGTAAATAGATAAACTAGATGTCACTGTAAATAGATAAACTAGATATCACTGTAAATAGATAAACTAGATATCACTGTAAATAGATAAACTAGATGTCACTGTAAATAGATAAACTAGATGTCACTGTAAATAGATAAACTAGATAAAGTAGATGTCACTGTGATGGCAAGCATCACAAGAGGACCTCGCTTTCCAAGTTGAAGGTCCATAATTCCTCCAAAAATAAGTTAGTTAAGACCAAAGTCAAACTTATTGTGTAACCTACTGATATATAAGTTCATGTATAAATTTATTGACACGCTCATCACTATAATCCTTTCATATACAGCTAGTACCCTAATGAAAATGAATGCAAAATATCTATCTTGACACCCCACCCACCCCGCATGCACGCTTAAAGTGGCTATAAAATACGGGTCCTCTCTAATTAGGGGGGATAAACACCTCCCCTCCATTTTGGAATCATCAGATATTAACATGTGGAAACTGAGGAGAAACAGATTGCGTAAGGCAGGTTCTCGGGACTTTCCCAGAAAAATAATATAACACACACTACCTTCTTCCCCTTCTTTCAATGCTTGAGAAAAAAATCGTGTTTGCTAATGAATTATTATACGTTATTGATAAGCACGTGTGTTAGGAGGGGATGGTTGGTGTTACGGTAGGCATGTGTTGGCAGGGGGGGGGGGGGGGGGGGGGGGAGTTGATACAGTGATTTTTTTTTCAACATCAGTATATAGAATATGTGATACGTGCCACTTTAAATTTTTAATATTCGTACCTTAACACAATTATATAATTATTTTTTTAACTATAAATATAATTAATAAATAACTTTATATATGGCAAATTCAAAATATCGTGACACCGTCACATATCCTTCACATTTCTCTGCTAATCCTCCATGCTTTAATTTAAACTTGTTAGCAGTGTTGAAATTTCGGTGCATGCAGACCTTGAGTGGATAGTGGAGAACAGGTAGGGTCACGTGCACCGTCCGACAATTCGCTTTTTGTGTACTGCGATCGCCGACATGCCCTTAGGTGACCAGACGGATTCGTGAGGCACCGACAGGGATACCGACAATCGAACATTTAAAAGGCTTGCAGGTGCTCTTAACCTCGTCTATTCTTCATATACAAAGACATTTTCTTAAATGACCTTTCTTGTTGTATACAAAAATCGATGTTCTATATACACTAGCGGAGTTTGAAGTTATTTAAGTTGGGAAGGTTTGGATGAACTCGACATGCAGATTGTATTTCTCGGACAGAATGTCGTTAACACTGATCAGAGGTAAAGTAAGCTCTGACTGTGCAAGTTCCTGTGCACTTTCCAGAAGATGATGCATTGTCCGACTGCCATTAGGTGAGTTTCTTTCTCCGTCTATCTGCCCCTCACCTTTTCTACGTCTGTTCCTCTATTTCTGTATCTGTCCCTTCTCTCTTTCTGTCTCTATCTACCTATCTATCTGCACCTCTCTTTCTCTGTAGTTGTCCCTTCTATCTGTCTATTCCCTCTCTTTCTCTCTATCTTTCCTCTTTCTGTCTCCTATCTAGCTGTCAACTCTCTATCTGTCCTTTCTCTCTGTCTATTCAATATCTGTCTGTTCTCTCTGTCTGTTCTCTTTTTCTATCTATCTACCTATCCCTCTCTGGTGTCCTCTCTCTATCTGTCCTCTCTCTATCTCTATCAGTCCTCTCTCTATCTCTCCTCTCTGTATCTCTATCTGTCCTCTCTCTCTATCTGTCCTCTCTCTCTGTCCTCTATCTCTCTCTCTTCTCTCTCTATCTGTCCTCTCTCTATCTCTCTCCTTTCTCTCTCTGTCTGTACTCTCTATCTGTCTGTCCTCTCTATATATCTGTCCTCTCTCTCTCTCTCTCTCTGTCCTCTCTCTATATATATATATCTCTTCTCTTTCTCATTAAGTGTCCATTCCTTTTCTCATTCCCTTTAATTGTTGCATCTTCTTATAAGTCCACTCTCTCTATCAGTCTCTTTCTTTCTCTCTTTCTTTCTATCTGTTCTCTTTTTCTATCTGTTCTCTCTTTCTCTCTATGTTCCCAGTCTCTTTTCCTGTATCTGTTCTCTCTCTTTCTATGTGTTCTCTCTTTCTCTCTGTCTGTTCCCTCTCTTTCTATCTGTTCCCTCTTTCTCTCTATCAGTTCCCTCTCTTTCTCTCTATCTGTCCCCTTTCTTTCTCTCTATCTGTTCCCTCTCTTTCTCTCTATCTGTTCCCTCTCTTTCTCTCTGTTCCCTCTCTTTTTCTGTATCTGTTGTCTCTCTTTCTATTTGTTCTTTCTTTCTCAGTTTGGTCCCTTTCTTTCTCTCTATCTGTTCTCTCTATTTTTCTCTCTTTCTCTCTATCTGTTCTCTCTATTTTTCCCTCCTTCTCTCTATCTGTTTTCTCTATTTTTCTCTCTATCTATTCTCTCTTTTTCTCTTTCTCTCTATCTGTTCCCTATCTTTCTTTCTAATTGTTCCACTTTATCTTTCCCCTCTCTCTGTCCTTCTTTCTATCTGCCCCCTCTCTCTATCAACCTCTCTCTTTAATCCATCAGTCCCCTCTTTATCTCTCTTTCTCTTTTCTCTCTCTCTTCATGAGAAGTGAGGTTTAGGAGAGAATACATGTTATTGTAAAGGCAGCAATTGTGATTAAGCTGTCCTATTTTTGTAAGTTCAGTGAAAGATGTTGAAACTATTGAGCACTATATGAATGTGTACATTTTGTGGTATTATTGAAGAACAACTTGAGATTACAGTTGAAAAGGATGAAAATTGATTGATTGTATATTGTTTAACGTCCCTCTCAAGAATCTTTCACTCATATGGAGACGTCACCATTGCCAGTAAAGGTTACAAAATTTAGGCCTATGCTTGGCACTTACGGCCTTTGGGCAGGGAGGGATCTTTAAAAGAACGAAGAAAACAAAGATTGTACAATGTTTTGGTTTAATGTGATTAATAAGATACCTTGGTTGCGTAGGTTTTGGAAAGCCTGGATTTTACCTCTTGTAACTGTCTGGCTGGCTGTCTGTATTTACCACATTCCTCCCCCTATAGAACCTTTGCCTTACCAGTATGTATGATGCAACAGAAGAAAGAAAGCTTCAGTTGAAATTTGTTTTTGTTATCATTTCCTTTGATTATTATATATATAAATAATATCATATATGAGAAACATTACAAAAAACGTTTATTTCTAAATAAAGTAAATGATAAAATTTTGCTGTCATATTTTACAGACATACATTTGTATATCAAAATATTACCACCAGAAGTAGTATCAAAATGGTCAGCATAATTTCTATATAATTATGTAAATATACATACCTCATCTTTTGAAATATTAATTTTGAAGACTTTAGAAAATTTTAACAAATGTCTTGTTTATTTGACATCAAAAGCTGACTCCTTGTAGTTACCCTATACCACTGCCTGTGTTAGAGGGACCCCTTGTCATCAATACACACTTACAAAATGCCACAAAAGCCTTTCAAGGTCAAGTTGTGGGGCCGGAGTCCTTTGCTGCAGCTCCCGATGGTAAGACGAGAGACTAGAATTCTCATGAAATGTTAGAGAGCATACTACATTCATGAATTATATGCATCCAGAATAATCATTGGGTAGATGTAATAATCAATATGTAAATGTAATACTCAATATGTAAATGCAATAATCATTATGTAAATGTAATACTCAATATGTAAATGTAATACTCAATATGTAAATATAATAATCATTATGTAAATGTAATACTCAATATATAAATGTAATAATCATTATGTAAATGTAATACTCAGTATGTAAATGTAATAATCATTATGTAAATGTAATACTCAACACGTAAATGTAATACTCAATATGTAAATGTAATACTCAATATGTAAATATGATACTCAAAATGTCAATGTAATAATCAATATGTAAATGTATTAATCATTATGTAAATCTAATAATCATTATATAAATGTAATAATCAATATGTAAATGTAATAATCATTAGGTAGATACTAGATGTAGTATCTTTATGTGAATGTAATTATTGTCATATCTGTAGAGGAAATTATCACTTTAAGATAATTTCTCTCAAAGACTACCAGAGGTGGTTTATCTGAATCCATATTGCCATGTTAATGCACTAAGGACTTCTTAATTTCCATGAAAATTATACAATCACCTAGACTATTTCTCAGGTGAGCTACAGCTCAGACTGCAGGTGAGCTAACTTCTACAACTCAGGCTTCAGGTGAGCTACATTCTACAGCTCAGGCTTCAGGTGAGCTACATTCTACAGCTCAGGCTTCAGGTGAGCTAAATTCTACAGCTTAGATTTCAGGTGAGCTAAATTCTACAGCTCAAACTTCAGGTGAGCTAAATTCTACAGCTTAGACTTCAGGTGAGCTAAATTCTACAGCTCAGACTTCAGGTGAGCTAAATTCTTCAGCTCAGACTTCAGGTGAGCTAAATTCTACAGCTCAGACTTCAGGTGAGCTAAATTCTACAGCTCAGACTAGAGGAGGTGTACATATTCATTCTCGTTTTCTTTGTACCTCATTCTGTTACTTACTCTTAAAGGTGTCATGTATACTGGGTTAGCTGATGGAAGAATCATGGCATTCAAAGGGGAAGAACTCTGGCTTGTGACACGAACAGGTGCTTTCCATCCTGATTGTGGTAAGTGACTCAAACCAATGTGTTACATACTGTGTTAGGTGACACAAATTTTAATTATGTGCAGGGTTTTTGTGGTCGAGTTTGGATGGGTTTTTTTTATCTTTGTCATGTGGTTAAGGCTTATAAATAGGTGAACATGTGTTTGGGCGGCACTCCAAGCACACTTGCTAGTTTTTAGAAGTGATTGATATACACTAGATGTATACAGGTAAATTCACTGAAATGTATAGCGGACAGAGTATCACAGATTTTGTTTTGTTTAATTTGAAAATTTGATGTTTATGTATGCAAAGAATAAAGTGCTAGCAAGCTGCTATCCTAATAACAAAATGGGTTTCTTATTTTATGAAAATCAGCATTTAATTAATTTATATTGGGACAAACGAAGTGAGGGAGAATATAACAGAAGTGTTACATCCTGATTGTGTTAGGTGAAAAAAACAACTGTATCATCCTGATTGTGTTAGGTGACACAAACAGAAGCATATCATCCTGATTGTGTTACAGAAACAGAAGTGTTACATCCTGATTGTGTTACAGAAACAGAAGTGTTACATCCTGATTGTGTTAGGTGACACAAACAGAAGTGTTTCATCCTGATTGTGTGGGGTAACTTGTAGAATGTAGAAACAGGTAGAAAAAAAACAACAACTTTTCTTAATCATTTAAAGCATTCTAGATCTTTGATGTTTTTCCCTTTCAACAAATGTGTACATGTGTTTTAAAAACTTTAACCTATATCACACTTTGACAAACTCTGGAATCCAGAAATCAAATGTTGCTGTTGTTTCAATTACAGAGTATAAACTTTTGCAATGAAAGTTTAGATAATGATGCTTCTGTTTTTGTGAAATACCTTAAGATGTATTGACAGGAAGTTTTGACCTTGAGCCAGTGTGTGGACGACCAAAGGGAATGAAGGTCAATTTGAATGACCCCTCCCAGCCCCTTATAGTGGTGGACTCTTACAAAGGACTGCTACAAGTGGACACAAAAACTGGGGACATTGAAGTTCTTCTCCACAGTACTACAGGTAGTGTGCAAACCAATCAAATTAGGTTCCTTGTCAACAAAATATTTGAAATGTAAAAATAGCCATGCAATATATTCCAATAGTAACCCTATAGTACCTCTTGTTAGGTATCACCAGTGGTACCTCTCTTTAAATATCCCCTGTGGTACCTCTCCTTAAATACCCCCAGTGGTAACTCTTTAAATATCCCCAGTGGTAACTCTCTTTAAATACCCTCTGTGGTACCTCTCCTTAAATATCCACTGTGGTACCTCTCCTCAAATATCCCCTTTGGTACCTCTCCTTAAATACCCTCTGTGGTACCTCTCCTTAAATACCCTCTGTGGTACCTCTCCTTAAATATCCCCAGTGGAACCTGTCTTTAAATATCCCCTATGGTATCTCTCTTTAAATAACCCCTGTGGTACCTCTCTTTAAATAACCCCTGTGGTACCTCTCTTTAAATAACCCCTGTGGTACCTCTCTTTAAATATCCCCTGTTGCCTCTTACTCAGTAAAGCCTGAGATACCTAGAACTCAAGGCTTACCCCAAAACACACTGCTTACCCCATCTACAGATCTACCAAACACACTGCTTACCCCATCTACAGATCTACCAAACACACTGCTTACCCCATCTACAGATCTACCAAACACTCTGCTTACCCCATCTACAGATCTACCAAACACACTGCTTACCCCATCTACAGATCTACCAAACACACTGCTTACCCCCACCTACAAACCTGCCAAACACAGTGCTTACCCCCATCTACAGATCTACCAAACGCACTGCTTACCCCCATCAACAGATCTATCAAACACACTGCTTACCCCCATCTACAGATCTATCAAACACACTGCTTACCCCCCATCTACAGATCTACCAAACACACTGCTTACCCCATCTACAGATCTACCAAACACACTGCTTACCCCATCTACAGATCTACCAAACACACTGCTTATCCCCATCTACTGATCTACCAAACACACTGCTTACCCCATCTACAGATCTACCAAACACACTGCTTACCCCCATCAACAGATCTATCAAACACACTGCTTACCCCCATCTACAGATCTATCAAACACACTGCTTACCCCCCATCTACAGATCTACCAAACACACTGCTTACCCCATCTACAGATCTACCAAACACACTGCTTACCCCATCTACAGATCTACCAAACACACTGCTTATCCCCATCTACAGATCTACCAAACACACTGCTTACCCCCCATCTACAGATCTACCAAACACACTGCTTACCCCCATCAACAGATCTATCAAACACACTGCTTACCCCCATCTACAGATCTATCAAACACACTGCTTACCCCCCATCTACAGATCTACCAAACACACTGCTTACCCCATCTACAGATCTACCAAACACACTGCTTACCCCATCTACAGATCTACCAAACACACTGCTTACCCCCACCTACAAACCTGCCAAACACAGTGCTTACCCCCATCTACAGATCTACCAAACGCACTGCTTACCCCCATCAACAGATCTATCAAACACACTGCTTACCCCCATCTACAGATCTATCAAACACACTGCTTACCCCCCATCTACAGATCTACCAAACACACTGCTTACCCCATCTACAGATCTACCAAACACACTGCTTACCCCATCTACAGATCTACCAAACACACTGCTTATCCCCATCTACAGATCTACCAAACACACTGCTTACCCCATCTACAGATCTACCAAACACACTGCTTACCCCCACCTACAAACCTGCCAAACACAGTGCTTACCCCCATCTACAGATCTACCAAACACACTGCTTACCCCATCTACAAACCTACCACTCTGCTTACCCCCCATCTACAAACCTGCCAAACACTCTGCTTACCCCATCTACAAACCTGCCAAACACATTGCTTACCCCATCTACAAACCTACCAAACACTCTGCTTACCCCATCTACAAACCTGCCAAACACATTGCTTACCCCATCTACAAACCTGCCAAACACATTGCTTACCCCATCTACAAACCTACCAAACACTCTGCTTACCCCATCTACAAACCTACCAAACACTCTGCTTACCCCATCTTCAAACCTACCAAACACTCTGCTTACCCCAGCTATCAGTGGAGAAACCTATTATTACATGTATATAGCTATGAATGGAAAACCCTTTATGTATATAGCATATAGTATAAAATCCTTTAGTGATGTAAACCTTCAATTATACAGGAGTGCATGGGGAAGCCTTTAAGTTCCTGAATTCCCTAGACATCAGCAAGAATGGCATCATATATTTCACCGATTCTAGCAAGAAATGGGACAGGAGAAATTATCGCTACGAGGTATTATCATATCAGAGAATTATTTCTCAAGTGGAAATTTATTAGAATATTGACTTAAGTGATTCTCACAAAACATAATCCTGGCATCATATTCATTTCTTGGAGAACGTATAAAGAACTGATAATTCCACTGAGGAATTTCAGAAATGAATCAATCTGTCAGATCAGTTCACTAACATCTTCCTCAGAGCAGATGGTTGTGCAAGTTGGTTGGGTTTTTTTTCATTGCATTGCACATCATGTGAAATGTATATATTGATACTAACTGAATAAGTTCTTAAAGTGTTATCATTCTAATTAGAATAAAAGTAGAGAAAGATTTCAAAGATGAGGAAGGCATGAACTTGAATGACTCGCTACTTTTTCCTCAGGTTATAGAAGTCAACAGACAGGGTAGGCTAATGCAATACAATACTGTTACCAAGGAAACAAAACTGTTGCTAGACAACCTCTACCTAGCCAATGGAGTAGCTCTGTCATCAGACGAGACCATGCTGGTCATATCTGAAATGAGTGCATGTCAGATCCGCAGGTAAATCGGAGCTTGGTAAACATATCGTCAGATGAAAGCACTTGGAGATAGCTTAATACATTGATATGAAAGTTAATATTTCATTTTGAATGACAGTTTCATCAGAACAGTACTGATTGAAAGATATGTAGAAGTTTGTCTGTCCATCTTGTCCTAATTCAGCAAAGTCCAAAAAAGGTATCAATTGTGAGATCACAAGGTCAGAGGTCAGGGTCACAAGACAATGACTTCATGAATGTGTTGCATGTGTGATAAATAGATAAATATTTTCAACCAACTTCATATGTGGTACAAAGAGGGTTTCCTAGATCCAGGCCACAGTACAAGGCACTGTGGTTTAGTGATTAGTGTGCAGTTGTGTCAATTCTAAGACATTTAACATGTTCCTTCATCAAGGGCTCGTCTTTTGGATGTGACTAATAAAACATAGGTCCTGTGTCATGGTAGGTGTTGTCAAGATAAAGACCCCTCACTGCCTTAGGTCCCCCAAGCACCATGCACAGGGGAAAGTCCATAGTGCCTCACATACATGCATATGGTATAGAAAACAACCAAAAAACAAACAACAATTAAGTTCATAATAATATATTATTGCTAGAGTGAATCGGCATGATTTAGGTTGTGGGTCATTGTCATTTGTTTTTAGATTGTTTGGAATTTCATTGCTGATCAATAGAGAAGTTCAGACAATGTAAATCTACAATTGTATATAGCCTTGCTTTGACTTCACACAAAGACACACACACACACACACAGAGATATATATAAATACATAAAATGCTGTTTTGATTGGTTGTAGATATTTTTTGAAGGGCCTAAAAGCTGGCCAATCAGACATCATCACACAGAATCTACCAGGTTACCCCGACAACATCAAACTCAACAGTCGGCAAAATTTTTATGTGGGGATGGGCTCAGTCCGGTACCAAGGAGTCAGCCCCCTAGGGCCATTTTTAGACCTTATAGGGCCCTATCCCTCCATCAAGAGATTTCTTACCAAGGTGAATGGCACTGAATGCTTATGTTTGCATGGTCAACTAAAAATAGTACAATGTCTTTACAAGGTTCGACAGCGAAATCCGTTTTACCAAGAAGTATCCATAGTAAACTTTTAATAAGAAATAATTCCTTGCAACCTGCTATTTATAGTTTGGGAGCAAGGTAAAAGAATGTTAACGAAGAACTAAATTTACATGGTTTTCATCAAGACCTCGTACGTACCCGAAATTTTTCTACTGCTTTCATGTCAACTGGAATGTACAATGAAATAGTTTATTCGGTTTTTTTTTTTTAAAATCATGTAATTGATGGCAATTAAAAGAAACTTCTCACTACTTAAATTCAGATTTTATTCTACATCACCCTTTTGATCTTGTCCCTTGGCACCTGCTGGATATTACAATGAAACAATCTACAGTCTGATTGATAAGTAAAAGTCTGGGTTCTTTTTTTCTTTTCAGATTATTCCTCTTGGAGTCTTTGACATATTTATGCCAAAACATTCTATAATACTAGAAATTGACACGGACGGAAACATCATTGGCAGTCTTCACGACCATGGAACCAAAGTTATCCAGGCTTCTGGAGAAGGATTTGAATTCAATAACACCCTATACATAGGAAGTTTCTGGACTCCATATATAGGTATACTCAACTTGACACTGGTGCGGTGAATCGTGTAACAATGTACTCACTCAAAACAACAATGGATCTTTCTGAAGTCCAGGCTTTCAGCTGCCATATTCATTGCCGACTTTCTACCTATACTACAAAGCATATGACTTATGCCCCCTCTCCCAAAATGTTGGTGCTAAAATAACTGTTATATAATACTAAATGCATGATTGTTATTCATCCTCATTATCATCAATTGGTTACTATAGCAACTCCATTTTAATTTGCTACTATAGTAATTCAATCTTAATTCTGTATTTTTACAACATGTATATGCATAATACAAAATAAAAAATATCAAAAGTTTTCTTTCATTTTTATTGTTTTTTTTTAATTGTTTTGAATGTATGGTACAGAGAAGTCAACAATGTGTGTAACAAGATTTGTAAAGCTGTGTTTACTCTGATGAGTCAAGGTCATGTCAATACTCTTTAAACGTCATATCATGACCTTCATAATTTTTTTTTAAAAATGATTACAAAGTTCAATCTGTTGTGGTCTGATTATAACATCACTGCACAAAATAATAATAATAATAATAATAATTAATAAATAAAAAAAAAACAAAAAAAAATCAGGTGCCAAATTTCATTTTCACAGAGAATACAAGGCAGTCATTCCATAATACACCAGTCATTATTACAATTACCACAAAATAAATCTGTTCATTAGTCTAAGAGATCAAAAGCACATGCCACAAATCATTTCAGCATCTGCACTTCAGTAAATTTTATACATTTTTTTTCTGTTTATATACACATGAATGTACTAATATAACTAAGTTTAATTGTGATTACATTTATTTTTGATAGAAAATTTCCTATCTAAAACCACCCCAACAGAAAACCCAACACAGGTGTAATGTGATAACAACAAAGAGATGACGAGAAGGATGAATATGAAAAAACCAAATCTAAATTATAAAAACATGAAAAATGCAGCTTGGTTGTTAAAACTGGCACTCCAGGTCTTTTCTGTACATACATCATGAGCAAATACACAGCAGTAGCTCCAAGGGTGATTTTTCTGGAGACGAACCAAAAAGTAGGAAGCGTGACAGAGCATGGTCCAGATTCACGTAAAGGTTTACGTGAACATTCCACATATCAAGACATATGTAAGGCAACTCCAACACACTACAGGGAAAACTAAACAGAATGTGATGTTATTGTTGTCTAGAAATGACAGAACAACCTCAGGTGTTTCATATTCAGCAGGGTCTGCAAGGCATCATTTCTATGATTAATTTCTCATTTGCTCTCTGTCTGACTTTCATAAGAAATTCTCCAGTTGAGGGACACCTGCTATGGTAGATATGTAAACAAATCCCCATTCTCTGGTGTCATTGTACACAAGAACCCTAGTTTCCCAGATTTGTTTACGCTGATGTCAGCATATTTCACCCTAACTGATTACCATCTCAAATAGTAGTCAGCTTTTTGTCAGACAGAGAGCAAAGGACTAAAAGCAGACAGAGTATAAAACCTCCAATTTACGGCTGAAGAGGAACAAGAGGTGTGAATTAGCTGGTCACTATAGATGATGGCATACAGTATGAATATTGTTTAAAACACCATTGATAAAATGTAAAAGAGTACTGGTGACATGTGTTCTATGTATATGTAAAGGCACTTCTACACAGAGTGTTGGAGGAAGAATGCAACAGCTGCTGTGCTTATAAATAACTAGACTATTAGGCCTGCACACTATACAACATATTCTGAACAAGGTTTAATTGACGTACAGTGTGTTTATGAGCAAATTGTGGCAATATTTTATAGTAGTCTCTTTTTTATGTGCATGGGCTTTATACAAGAGAGAGGGAGAGAGAGAGAAACCTGGTTATTAGACAGAAATTTCCAAACACTGCATAAATTCCATGAGGTCTATGCCTTTGTCTGACCAAGATTTGAAGTTCAAGCCTTTGTCAGATCACAATTTGAAGCATTTCTTTGATAATGATTTGCTTAGGCAATTTGTATCTTTGCCATAACTGTATGAGAACATAAAAAAAAAATACTGGGTCTGAGGCGTATAGGTGTTAGAGGAAATGCAGAGAGACACAATAGATTGTTCGGGAGATGGGGTGTGTGGGGAATGATCAACCGGTACTTTTGCATTAGATGCACCCTGAACACAGGTGTGGGGGGAAAACAGATTTTATCTGCATCTAATATTATGCTAGAATATTATGGTGCTATAGTACTGAATTAGAAGTGTGAATATTTTCAATCAAGAGGTACTGTAGTGACAGTAAGGTGTAAATTTAATTCCTGCTTACTGTCTGTGAGAAGCTTATGTAAGGTGTACAGACTCCGTAAACCTGAGCGTGACACAACAAAGTTTTTCGTATAATGCAGAGCTGCCGATTAACAAATAAGATGAATACAACATTTTGATTGTGCAAGACTTGAGAATTCAATACCCGATCAAACAAATATCCAATAAATAAAATGAAACAGCAATATCCATCCATATTAATATCATTAGCCCAAGAATCGAAGTTTGCACCCCAAATAAATCCAATAACGGAACTCCACAGACACAATTCTGATCTCTATCTTTAGCTTGATCTCGGGTACGAAATCCAAGTCCCACGCGAAATTCACAAGAGAAACATACGAATAATAAATTACTTGGCACTCTGTAATTATAACTCTATATATATATAATCCTTATACATCATACTGGATGATAATTCAGAAGATGTCCTACCAATGAAATAACTGGAGCCCAGTAAAGACAACTGGAATTCATTCTGTTGCCCTAAGGAAATTCCCTACACAGAATGGAGAGAAATGAGACAGCACGATGGATTTACACAATGCTGAGTATACGTGTCAAATTACAATGTTTTTAAAAAAATTTTTTTTTTTTGCATGACTAGTCTCTGATGCATGCAAATTACGATATATATCTATATATAATATATATATATCAACACTATATATATGGCTAGTGTAGCTATTCTGAGATGGAACAAACAAGTCTCCATTTGAGTTTCTACATTAATATCCACAAAACTGTTCAATTGTAGAATAACATCACAGTGATATTTTTTGGACTTTTCACCTCCAAACTAGGAATGAAGATTTTAATCTTAGGCACTGCACTGACACACAATCCACATCATAAAACACCCGAGGTATCAAAAATTGAAATCCAACAAGTTCAAGAGCCTCATTTTGATTGTTTTAGTTCTGCATGTAATGCTATGAGGTCCTCTGATTGGACATTTTTAATATCACATGACAAGAGCACCACATCCTCATGTGAGGCATCACAACCTATCGAGTAATCATGAAGATTGGGCAAGTGGGTGATCCGCGCCTGCTGGGCGGATGTACGAGTCCCTCTTGCTAGTAGTAGCCTGATGTTTCTCGATTCGGAGATCTTTAAGTCTTTGTTGGACTATTTTCTTCATGTATTTGTACTTGTGTTTAAGTTCTGTGAGGTACTCCTGCTCTTCCCTGTCTAAAACTCGCAGGAAATTGTTTAACTCGGGTAAACTGAATGCTTCCCACTGCAAAAACAAAAAAAGAACTGTAGTATGGAAACATTATAATGCATTCCAAATGAAAAAAAAAATCTAAAACATGGTTATTACAGTAAAACAAACTGCCCTTGTATATCAATGCCAAGTATTGCATATCATATATATTTCATAAAACATTATCTGGCTTTCTTTGTTAGACTCAACAGCAGACCACAATTTTCACTTAAGTACCATTTGGCCACCACACACATACATGTATATTTGCAAAATCCTTCATGGAAACATTTACTTTGGTGTTTAAAAAAACTTTGCAAATTTACACTAATGTATAAAGTGCATGCAAATAATAACTGATTTTGGGTATTTAATGAAAGAGAATTCTTCAGGGAGATCTGAATTCAATCAATACACTGTGGTAAGTAGTACTCTCCCCTTTCATCTGGCAAATCATCAACTTTGTAAAAAAAAAAAAACAAAACAAAAAAAAAACAAACAAAAAATATAACTGAAGATTTTGAAGTATAAGTGAAATCGGGATTAGCATTTAAGATAAGTAGGACACTAATTCAATATCTTGGGTGCGACCGTTTTCTAAAAGCTGATACAAGCTGACTGACAAAGAAAAACAAATTCTATCTTCAGAACAGACAGACATCAACTTCATGCTGTTTATCAGCCTCCTTTTCTTCTAAGAAAAAAAAAAACCTTATCCTTTGTTCTAAAATCTTTAATAAGTACATTATGTTTAAGAAAAGAAATTTCTTCACTGTTTCTAAAACAAAAACTTAAAACAAAACAGATTTCAAACATTTCCCAAAGATTTGTCTAGACCTAAACAAATTTCTGGCATGCTCCAAAAACTATACGCATAGTATATGCCATTTTGTGTATTTTTCTAAGCAATGACCCCTCCCCTTAACTTTTTATACAATGACTACCCCCTGCTGTGAACTGAAGGTAACTGCCAAAACAAGAAGGCTTCCTAATAGAGATTAGCAAAAGAAAAGTAAAAGAACATTTATCTTGATCAGTAACTTGGTTGCTGATAGATTCCTTATTTCTGCATAATCTCACTCTAGGCTTTTTCTTTCTATTTACATCTGTATTTTTCCCCTCCTTTAAAGAAGAATTACATAATTAAATCACTACAAAACAGCACACAAAAATTGTCTCATTACACTAATGGTCTCTAGTTGAAATCCATGGTATAAAATGCAGTATTATTTTTATCATGGGTTCCAATTCTTGAAGCTTGAGGAGACACAAACATATCCATGAGGATTTAATTTAGTTGATGATGAATTGTTTTTCGTGTTCGATGAAAATATGTCCCTCAGGAAAACAACAAAGATTAAAATCCCATGAAAATAAATGCTTTTAAATTGAATTTTATGCCACGTGTGTGTCTCTCTGTGTATGTATCTGTCTGTCTGTGTGTGTGTGTGTGTATGTCTGTCTGTAAGTGTCTGTGTGTGTGTGTGTGTGTGTGTATCTGTCTGTATGTGTCTGTCTGTGTGTGTGTATGTCTGTGTGTGTGTATGTATGTGTATGTGTGTATGTGTGTGTCTCTGTGTGTATGTGTGTGTTTGTGTGTATGTGTGTGTAACCTTGCCACTCTGTAATACCACACATGCATATACTGCACACTGCATGCCATTTGCATAAAATCAGAAATACTGAATCAGCTGAGATGTCTTAACATCTATAAACACACCTGATAAGATATGAGGCTGAAAACTGATCAATTCAGATCTCTTAAGAATTTTTGGGAGCTTTTTGTGATCCATATTTATTTTTGATGGATTACATAATCACCTCTGCATGCCTGAGCTTATGCTATACTATGCTGAACTTATGCTATACTAGGCAGATTTTATGCTATATTATGCTGAGCTTTCACTATACTATGCTGAAGGGTTTGTGAATTCTTAAAAATGCACTCCTATTCAAAGAAATAAAGGTTTTCTTACATCAATTTCACCATTTTCGTTTTCCTGTAAAACGAAACGTGTTCGGTCAATTCTGTCCGCCTCCCAGTGCAGTGAGACATGGAGGGGATACTCCACTTCCTGAATACGACGGAGCTTGGCTACAATGAACAAATAACATTAAGTTTGTACAGAACACAATCACAAACTCAAATTACACACACACACACACACACACACACACACACATATATATATATTTTCACTCATCTCAGATGTCCTGATACATTCCAAGATTAAATGTAGATTTGCTTTTTTTCTTTGTAGCGAGGTGAATCACTGTTGTCATTCTGATGACCTTCACAAAGTCAAACACCTAAGATTACCTAAGCGTAGAAGATCATATTATATATTGCTGGTTTGCAATATGATAGGAAATTTGACTTTGGTGAAAGCAATAATTTTGACCTGTTCTGAGTTCATTTTACTTTTACATCATTATGTGAATACATTTACTACGGACATACAGTCCAATAGTGGAACAGCCCAGTGTTCCCAGCGAGGTATAGCTCACCTAAAAACACTGTTTAATGGACTTAATGAAGTATAGCTCACCTGAGAAAACTGTTTAATGGTCTTAATGACCACGTGACAATCAAAACAAGCATTCTGAGTGTATTGCAGGCAATACTAAGTCCCCTACCAGTTGGATTGATTGATTGATTATTTGTTTGTTTTACATCCCATCGAGAATTTTTCACTCATATTGAGACGTCACCGGCTGTAGGTGAAGTACCACAAATTTAGATCTATGTTTAGCACTCAGGGCCGTAGCAGTGAGGGTTCTTTAACGTGCCAACGCCTACCATGACACAGGACCTCCATTTTTAAGGTCATATTCGAAATACCCGTGATTCTTACTTCTAATGCCGAGTGTTTGGCGAAGGAGCAATTGCTACTTATTTGTCGTCTTAGGTTTGACACGGCCATAGCACAAGCGGGGCTCAAACTCACAACCTCCCGGTTATGAAGCAAAGGTTCTAACCACTGAGCTACCATGACCGGTTGGATAATTCAATTGAAAAATAATATATATATACTGAAAATATCCAGCCAGAGAAACATACTTGGACTTTTTTTTTTTTTTTTTTTTTTTTTTTTTTTAAGGTTTGTGGTAAAAATAACATTAACCCTTAAGTCTCCATTTAGCAGACCCCACTGAACCAAAACATGAACTACACTTTCGAAAAAAAATAATTATTTTCAGTCTTACCCAATGCATGAATTCTGTTTATTTTTTTTTCTATTAGCTACCTTACGTCAGTAACATTCAAGGTCGTCTTTGCTTATGGTTTTAATCCATAGAGAATAGTAAACTGATGTGATAACTTCTCCATGCACTCAGAATATTATTTTAGGTTTCAAGTTCCTCTTTATCAACCACATGCATCACAGACATTATCATCAGCAAGGGAAGTCTCCCCATTAAACATAGCAGACACACGATATGCATGACTAGACGCCTGGGGTTTCAAGTCCATTCAACTCGTGTTTTGAAGTCTTTTGCATCAATGTACAATAACCATCCAAATATTGACCAGACTAAACTTTACGCAAGTTTTTTTTTCCCTCATGTCTTTCTCAAGCTACCAGCTTTCTATAAGACCCACCCACCTATTTTGCCTTTTTCATTCAGCTCCTGCTCATACAGAGCAAATTTTCTTGGATTGTCCAATATATGAAACTTCTTCAGCAACATAGCAATCACATCTTTTGTAGTCTCATCACTGCAAATAAAGAAAAATGTATCTATACACCCCAAAACATAATTAAATATATCTGTACACCCCAAAACTTAACTAAATATATCTGTACACCCCAAAACATAATTAAATGTATCTGTACACCCCAAAACTTAACTAAATATATCTGTACATCCTAAAACATAATTAAATGTATCTATACACCCCAAAACTTAACTAAATATATCTGTACACCCCAAAACAATTAAATGTATCTGTTCACCCCAAAACTTAACTAAATATACCTGTACATCCTAAAACATAACTAAGTATATCTGTGCTTTCAACTGATCTCATACTAACAACTATCTGTACACACAAATAATAATTTACATAATGTTAACTATTTAAAAATAATGTTTGCCATTTCTAGATGAGAGTGTTTTTTTTAAACATTTTTCAATGATTAAGAATAGCTTTAAATGGAGTTACAATGATGCAAAATGTTATTAGCTTTATACGGATATAATTTCAAGCATCTATCTTATTTGCTGTATTGTATCATTTATCTAATCTGTCACCTCATACAACCTATCTAATGTGTCACCTCACAAAATGCACCCCACATCACCTCATGCAATCTATCTAACAAGTCACCTCATGCAATCTATCGTAATATGTCACCTCATACAATCTATCTAACTAGTCACCTCATACAATCTATCTAGTCACCTCATACAATCTATCAAGTCACCTCATACAATCCAACAAGTCACCTCATACAATCTATCTAACAAGTCACCTCATACAATCTATCTAACTAGTCACCTCATACAATCTATCTAACATGTCACCTCATACAATCTAATGTGTCACCTCATAAAATCTATATAACACATGATCAAATGTAATCTATCAAACATGTCACCCCTTATAATCTACCAATGTGTCACCTTCTCTAATCTATCTGACGTGTTGCCTAATATTTATCCACACTTAAAAAGTCAAAATGATCTAGTCCCCACTAAGTCTGGTACACTGCTAGCTTTGTTCAGATTTCTGATATTTCCTTACTAACCCTGGTTTATTCTACCAATCAAACACTGATTGTTGGATTTAGAGAGAGATTCCTTATCACTAACAGAATGCTCGTGATAACCCTTGCTGACTCGTATTATCTATCTCATCTCTTACAAGCCTGCAGCTTCACGATAAGTGTAGATTTCTATCCTATGAAATTTCACTGAATCCACAAAAAATTTCCAAATATTTCCCTGTTAAAGCGAAATAATTTCCTACTTTTATTTTAAATTGATTGATAAAAATAAATTTCCTCTGTCAACTGTTACATAGGTATATGTGTTGCTATAGATGGGATACAAATACCGCAGTCTTGCAAAACTTTACATATAAAGAACATTTTGGTTTTGTGTACTCAAAATTTCATTGGTTGACTGGCATTGATCAAACCAATTTATACACTGTAAATTTTCCATAATAAATAGGATTTCTATTTCTTCACACATTACGACAGCCCTCAACAACATAATTCTGGTTCTATGACAATACTGTCCCATCTTGCAGGCATACACTAAATCTATAAACAAACATGAAAACAAGAGCTCTATAAATAAGCATCTCTCTTGATTAGAGAGCTACATCTGAGGTATCAAGTCAATTCAGCAAAAGATGTGGTCTGTAAAGTGTTTACAAGCTCACTGTTACACACACACATTAACAAACTGATTCAACCGTGAATGCTCCCATTACTAAATCCTCTCTTGCGAGGGGATGAAAATTAAATTGTAAGAAACAAGGGTAATGTTTATCCAAATTATGAAATGTGAAATGATTTTGGGCAGATTCATACTTTATTAAGTGCGATCGGTCCCATGCCCTTTTATATTGAATATCAGTAAATATTAGCTTTTTTCCTTGCATTAAATCCCTGTATTCTGTGAAATACATGAATAACATTGACCAGCATTCCTGGTTCCTCACCTGTTGATGTGGATGGACTTGACGGTGTCCCGGGGCATGTAAAACGAAATGGTCTGCGTGTTCTGTTCTACAATGTGCTCCATTGTCAGCAGCTCGTAGATAGAAGGAGGACGTGCCCCCAAAGACATGCAGATTGGTCGCACCAGGTTCAAGGTCACCTTCACAAAACCTTGAAAGGTTTCTTCCTTCTCTGTCTTCTAAAAAACAAACATAGACATTTTGTTCACTGGTTATATTCTAAAACAATTGAAAAACAAACAAAGACATTTTGATCACTGGTTAACCATATTCTAAAAACAATTGAAAAACAAAGACATTTTGTTCATTGTATACATTCTAAAACAAACAATAGTTTTGTGATTTGAATCACCATGAGTGTTAAAATATTTTTTGGGTCTCTCTCTTCTCTCTCTCTCTCTGTCAATATTTATACTTGTGTTGTATCTGCAGGCGTGATCCCCATATGTCGCTGTACTATACAGTTGCATAACCTAAGTGCTATGCTGTTTTCTTTAGCTTTACCATAATCAATGAGTTTTATTTCACAACACATGGTGATATCCCTAACAAAGTGCCTATAATTATGACACAGTCAAAAGCTACCCAAGATTCCAGACTCTCAAAGACCAACATCTGCAATTCTCTGATGTGCATACAGGAAGATTGATAGGGTGTCTGAAAACTGTAGCAGTGTTACATGGAAGATCAGATTTCTACAGAACACAATGAAACAATGGATTCTGAATCATAATCGTCATCAAACAGGATGACAAATGCTTGACTCACTCCTGTGCTCTGCCCTCTATAGCAGTGTTCCAGCTTACACTTTCTTGTACAGTTAATTCAACATACACAAAAAAAACCCCAGTTAATCAGTGTCACGTTATTATGATACATTTGTCTGATATAACATATAATATGCATATAATTAACAAGACATATCTGTAGAACACTATGCCCCTGAGACTGGCCAATTACGTCCACTGTGGTAAATCTGACTTTGATTTGTACACATCTACCCTTAACAAGAGATACAAGCTTTCATCTTCTTATCTAATAAAACACTAACTAATTTGTAAGATACTCATATCTCAACTTTCCCTCTGCTGTTGAGAGTAGTGTATAGAATGACAAGGTCACATGACAGACCAGAGGTGAGAGAGGCAATTAGCACATGTATCAAATACTAAGTAGGTCTATTACATGGAACACTGAAGAATTTTTCACATATGCGATTTGTAAATGATTCACCACATGGTATCCTTGGCACTTCCTCAAGATATTTTTTCTGTATGATAACTTGTAGACAATCTACGATTCTGTAGCCACTGCCAAAAATATGTTTGTTTTACCAGGTTACAAGAGGACCAGCATACAACTGATAATCTCCACCGAACATAAAGAGATATCCTACAGGTTTACTTATTATTTTCAAGTTAATCAGAAATGACTTCTGCTATTTTTGCTCTTGGAGATTTAGGCCAAACATGCAATATTTTGCACATGAAGTATGCTTAACAATCTTACATTCACATGACAAGGTATGTACTAAAACCGAGAGATTGTGTAGAGTACTAAAAATACACACTGTACAAGATTCTTTAACTCACTAACAGAGCTGAATGCAGGCTCTGAAATGCTGTTTCTGTCAGACAAAATCTCTTGTGATCTGTCAGAGACAACCAACATTGAACTTTGCACAAAATAAAAAAAATTCTCAGACAGAAGTAAGCCTGTCACTAGAACTCTGTGGGCTTATTTGAGGCAGCAGCCCTAATTTCTTCGCTCTTTTAGAAAACATCTGTCCTCATGGCAAGGTTTCCCCAAGGAAAAAAAAATATACTAGTTCAAGCTGCATGTGGCTTTGGTGCAGTAATCTGTGAGCATTTCATCACTGATGGCCTACATGTTACATGCACAGTATATCAATTTAGACTGAGCATCTAAGAGATAGAATACCTCAATGCTGCCAAAAATTTAAATAAGAAAAAAAAATTCTTCACATTCCAAAATTAAAGTCTACATTTTGGTTACCCCAGCCTCCAAATGACAACGTTTGTCTACTGTGTTTTGTTCTCTGGTCCTGATGTTCAAATGTAAAGTTTTCTGTCTCTGTCTATATGTATACAGTATACATATCTAATTATTCCAGTCAGGAAATTTCATTCAGCTCTCTTGAAACATGAACTAGCTAAAATTTGTCACAGAATTCTAAATAATTTACTAAATAAAATCGTCCAATTCAATCATGTTAATTGATCAATACTTCAAAATAAAAAGATTTTAATTAAAAAATTACATTAAAATTAATTAAATATTTATAATACAACATGGAGTGTGTTTTACCAATCACATTTCCTTCTCAACAATTTTCTACTTTAAATTTGAAATGCATTCTGATAGAAAAACAAAATTTTGAAGAAGCACCTGTTGCAGAGCATTTTGTTGTTCAAAAAACCCAGTCATATCGTTTATCAATTTTAATAGCTCTTCAAAGTTTCAAGATTTGTTCTAACCATCAGGTTTTAGTCATAAAAATTCAGTTTTGTGCCAAGTTAAATATAAGATATGCTTCAAATTTCTTGTAGTTCAATGATCCATAGTGCTTTATCTATAGACTTTCAAAAATCTCAAGCAATATTTCCATAATATTTTCTTCTGATTCAGTCTCATAAAATTCAGTAAGTGAGTATTTTTTCATTCACATTGTAATTTCTTTGTTACAAGTCAAATTTTTCAAAAATTTATTTAAATTTTTTTTTAAAAAAATGTCACAATGTCTCTTTATGGGTAAAAATGCTTGGAATTCACCAGATTATCAAATTACCAGATAAACACTGGGACTTTTTTTTCTTATTCTTTACAGCATTATAACACATCAATAAAAATTTGTCCTGGTAAAAGATGACTGGGTAATAATGTTATGGAAATTAAAATTTTGTCTCATGTAGCAGAAAATTGCACTTCTAGTGCAAAATCAGTCCAAAAAAAAAAAATAAATTTAACACACCTGCAGAACTGAAACCCATAACCTAGGTACAGAATGATAGCTAGCACCTTAATTCAACCAGACGAAGATACTATGTACTATTTTATTTGTATCTATGGTGTACATTTCAAATTTCAATCAAAATTTTGTGATGTGTGTATTTCTTTGTAAGGAAGTATGACTATTCATAGCTAAACCATTTTAACAGCAACCAAACAACACTGAACAGACGGTACATCAGTCTAGAGCTTTTAATCTTCAAAGCAACCAACCCACTGTTTAATATGCAAAAGTCAAATGACTTCTCATGGAAACAATTACACCCCCCACCCCAACTCAACATCAGCTAATGCAACAGACTGCAAGTAGCATTTAATTTCATACAGACTTTCATCTTCCTCACAACAAACACTGTATGACCTTGAATCTGGATTAATGACATTCCCACCTCCCTCAACTAAAGAGTCAACTTTGAGAACTTCTGGTTGGAAGACCAAACAAACTAAGACATGCTCACTTTTGATTTCAGTCTCAATTTTTCACAGTAAGTCCCTTTTACAAAAATATAGTGAGATTTAATGTGAGTTTGTACCCAGGAAATTCTATTAGTCTCCACTGCATCAGTTTATTAGCACATTACATTTTACACCCCCTTCCCACCCCGCCGGCTAAAACTTTCTATTTGCACATACATCATGCCATAAAAATACACCAACACAAATTCTCTGCCAGAAATTAGAGATTACACAGTCTCAAGTCCACCCCAGGAACTAGAGAAATGAGTGACTTACCAGTCTGAAATCTGCCCCGGGAACTAGCACATTATACTCCTCTAACTTCTTCCTCAACTCCTCCCTGTTCAGCGTGGCTTGGCTCGGTTTCCGTGGTAACTTGTCATCAGGAATCGTCCCTGACCTGTATCCACTATCCGTCTCATCCTTCTCCTACAACAAAAAGAATCTGACATTAAATTCCATCACGTCACTCCATGAAATTCAAATAAAAACAGTGTAATTGATACAAAGGAAAATAGCTAGTAACTATTTTATCACACTACAATTGCTGCACCACCTCAAATATCGAAAGCTTTCAAGACTGACTACATTACCTTTCATTACAGAGATCATGTCTAACGCAGTTTCACACCATTGTCTATAAAGATCTTGATAGTCATTTGTAAGCATAGCGAGCATTATGAATTTCATTCAAATAACTATATGTATTACTCATTGCCACACTGCAACATGAATTAAGTGGAATAAATACATGGTATAGACAGAATTTTTAGCGAGGATTTCATTTTGGCATTATTAGTGAGAGTGATGAGATCACTAAAATTGAATATCGCTATCTATTTATTCCTTACCAGAGATAATAATTATCTTACCTGGAATTATAAAGTTGTTAAAATTAGTCCTCACCACACACACACACACACACACACACACACACACACACACACACACACACACACACACACACACTTTCATGGAAAAAAATCGCTGAATTTTTTTTGTCTCGCTAAAAAGTCCAGTACATAAAATCAAAGTGAATCAGTCAATATTGTGGGTTTCTTTTTCAGAATTTTTGGGGATCAGAATTTCAAAGCAAGATAGAGCCAGCCTCCTACAATCTAGATGTAAAAAGTCACCGACATCATTTCAGTCTGGTGCTTCATCTCTGACCAAAAATAAACAAAAATAAATTCGGTATCTTACAGATTTTTTTTTACTTAACGCCCTTGTCAATTGTCAAACACTGCTTACATTTGTAGCCTCCGACACAACCTCACTGCTGGCACTCTGTGTCGTGTCCGAGAAGTTAGATGGTCCCGTGAAATCCTGGGAGGAGTCGTCTAGAGGAGTTCCCCCGGGGGAGTGTTTACAGGGTAGCCGAACAAACTGGGCACACTTCTGGTGGCTCGTAAAATGACAGTCTGTGAAGAAAAAAAGCCTTTGCTTAGACACACATATCAGTATACAATTGATGGAATAAAGAATAAAAGACATCCCTACACCTCCCAAAAGATCATCATCATTTTCAATCTCCAAAAATCATTTATATGCCTCTACGATCTTCCTTCACATAATTTTGAAAATCAATGAACACACTCCTCCTACTTTTACTGTAATCTGTACAAATGTAGTGTTTATTTCTTTTCACAGACAAAATTGGACAGAGAACAATGTTATATATATATATTGTTCTTAGCTTATTACTTCTAACAATGAATAATCCAGTTACAAAAGTGAAACAAGGACCTGGTGTACTACTTTCATTTTCAGTTTAACGGTACGCATCTTTCCTGGAATTCAATCAACACTGCATACACATATATAATTTGGGGTTTCATATTTTAGAAAAATAATTGACTATAAAATAAGGACACTCTGAGTCACACTTGGTATCTATGACTGCCTGAGGCATTAATATATATATATATGTACACATTTGTTACTATGACAGTCGTCTCGCAATGTCAAATTTTTGGAATGACAAGATATGTTGACGTATTTAAAATGAAGGCACCAAATATGGTCTGAATTGCATTCCATGTTGAGTAATTCTTCACTCTGATACTGCACATGTCACTGACGAGACCCACAGCACACGTGTGCCAACGATAATGCACTAGGACTATGGAACTTAGTGACCTTTACGTGAATTTGCTTGTCTTTGAATATTTTTGGTAGTGCACAATCAGGATATAAATATCATGAATGATGTCATTGAATGCCATTCACCAGTCCTGACCTTCACACCTCAAAATCATCTCTTCATTTCCATGGACTTCCTAAATCAATTCTCTGAACTGACTGCCCTTTCAATTAACCTGACCCCCCTCCCCTTCTTCTGCAGACCCTCAGAGATCCAGCATGTGTATTCTGTCCAGTTATTACAGGTTGTTTGCCAAGCAGGTAATTGAAACAGGAAGAACATCTGGAAATCCACGGCTTCAATCAGACCGGCTGGCAGTGACGGATCTGCCTCTCCTGGACAGCAGTACAACATGAAACAACTTCATACATTCTCCCTCATTTACTCATCCCCCACCAATTTCCACCACCTGTCAAAGCCTTGATTCAGAAAATTGAGGGACTTAACTACAGTACAGGACAAAAGTCATCATCTCTAGGGGACAAATGTGAGGAAATGCACTGAACTGTAAGCACATGTTACTAACAGTCTAGCTGTGTTTGTCCTGTGGAGAGCCTGAGTCTATCATCCTAGAAATTAAATACAAGTACAATGGAAATGTTGATGCCATATTCAAATTTCAGAAATTAGATTACAAGATGGCTCATGACCCCCACCCCCACCCCCGACTTCAGGAGATCATCACGGACACCCTATGGTGTACCTATCACTATGTTTGAATAATTTCATTCTAAATTAATTTCATTCTAAATTTAAAAACTGCATGAAGTCACTTGAATTGCATTTCACACAAAGTGGAAAGGTGGGAGGGGGGTGGGGTTGTGACCCAATTTGATCAGAATCAAACTTAATCCCCTGCCACTACATATACTCTGTACAATAATCCAAACCACAGTGTGGTCTCTGTCTGTAAGCTATCCCACAAACATGACAAACCAATTCTAATCCACATCTAGCAGACCATTTAAACACACATCATAATTATCATTTCATGAGAACATAGTTATCAACTTTTGATCAAGTCCATCCCCCCATTATTAGATTATATCACTTCACAATAACAGAATCAGATGACTCAATACCTACATGTAAACACCTCTAGGTGCTGACAGGGAATTCAATTGGACCCATAATCTGATAAGAAACTCAAACAATGGATCAGAAACACAGAAAGAAATCAATTCAATCATAATAAGCAATTATGTAAGACAGGAACTAAAGGAATCGCAAATGTCTCCTCCTCCAATACAATTAAGCTTCACCAGTTTTTCAGACTTCCCCTAAATTCGGAGTCATACGAACTAAAGATTCCCATGGACTGATAAGAGGTTCATTAAGTTCATAGTAAAGCGATCAGACGGGGAAAAGGGGGGGGGGGAGGAGAAAAAAACACTGGGAATCTCTAACTTAATAATAATCATTGGATTAATATAAAACTTTTAGCTCCAAGACATTGACAATGACACAGTCCTTAAGACTCAAATAAGCACCCACTGAAGTAAAGATAAAAACAAAATCAAGTAACAAAACACCCCACCCCCCAAAAATTCCTACATGATGTCTGTAATTTATTTACATGGAATAATTATTCAAATTAAACTTTAAGTTACAGACCACTGTAGAGATAAAAGTCTGACTTAAATTAACACAAGAGCAGAGTCTGATTTGTTTTAACTTCTAAGTATTAAATTGTCTCCGCATCTCATTGATGCCTTTTTTTCTGGTTTTTTTTTTTTTGGTTTTTTTTTTTTTTTGGACAAGGATTGTATATTTCCAGACATTATACAATGATGGAGCCCTGCTCTGCACATCCATAGGTATCAGCCATGAAATATCACAAGTCTCTAATTATAGTCTAGCACCAAGGAACCAATCCAAATCAAAATGACACAGCACAAGATGCCCACTTACTCCATTCAAGGCAATAATTTAATCTCATCAAAGTTAACCGGAACATAGAGTGTGAACCTTTGACCCCACTTGTACAATGCATCACAGTCCTTGAGGAATACATAAAGATCCTTGCATTTAGAGTGTTGTACAAATTCTATTTTTATTCATTCATTAACCTTGATATGAACTCAGAATAATTTATTTTATTCAGCAGGAAAAAGAAAAACATGGTTTTCCCCAAAGCATGTCATTGCTTTCATTTTCAAGGCATCTAATTTCAATAGCTGTGCAAATTTTTTTTTTCTCTCAGAAATCACTGGGAAAATGATTTGTTGCTCAACCCATACTAAAGTGAGCATACACATTTCTGGATATTTTTAAACCACTTATTAGCCGCAAAATATTACACCATAGTCAATTAAAAAGTGAGTCACAAGAGAGGCACCACTTGAAACCCAGGCCCCAGTGGCACCCAGACACAGAATGGAAACCACAGGTGGTGCCTTTGTAACAGTAATGGTAGTTCTTATCCATAAATCATTGCTCACAGAACAGGGGTTAAGTTTGTATAATATACACATATATTACACCTGTATGGGATTACACAACATTTTGTATGTTCCCCCCAGGGATTCCCTTGTAGCTCTGAGTTATAAAAGTCCCCCCCCAGGGATTCCCTTGTAGCTCTGAGTTATAAAAGTTCCCCCAGGGATTCCCTTGAAGCTTGGAGTTGTAAAGGTTCCCCCCAGGGACTCCCTTGTAGCTCTGAGTTATAAAAGTCCCCCCAGGCATTCCCTTGAAGCTCAGAGTTGTAAAGGTTCCCCCCAGGGATTCCCTTGTAGCTCTGAGTTATAAAAGTCCCCCCCCCAGGGATTCCCTTGTAGCTCAGAGTTATAAATGGATGCCCTCCTGGAGGGAGGTGCACATTGGCAGGAGACCCAGGTCTGCCACCTCTTTAATGTGTTTTACTGATAACAAACACAGGAGTTTACCTGAGAGTCATTGTGTGTCCATGTGTGTATCCATGCTGTTAACAGATAAGAATTTTAATAGTATGTGTAATATCTATAATAGTATGTACAATATCTATAATGATTGACTTTAAGTATGTACCTTTATTGACTTTTGCTGTTCAACTACCTACATGTGATAAATGATAAAATCCCCTGTTTGATCAGTAATTCTAGAACGATGCAATAATTTGAGGTAAGTAGTGGAACTAGCATTACGGATAGGGCATGGATTTTATTATTCACTACTTTTCTCCAGACTCTGATGTCAGTATAAATACTAGCTCAGCATGCACGCTAACGAAGTTCTCAATGGCAGTACATGCCTAACAGACATGAGGAATTCAATATCATCTTCCCACACACTGCAGATACTACCAATATATCTACACTATATTTACACACTGTACACTGGTATATTTACACACTGTACACTGGTCTATATACACACTGTACACTGGTCTATTTACACACTGTACACTGGTATATTCACGCACTGTACACTGGTATATTTACACACTGTACACTAGTATATTTACACACTGTATGCCGTTATGAGCGATCACTTTTGTTTTATTATTGTGATAGTAAGTTTACTTACCATGTCTAGAATTTTGAGCCTGAGATTCTAAGCATGAACACTTCGGTGTATTGTTCACATTACTAAGTTCTGAGCAACACTGAACACAAGTTGACATGTCACCAAGTGACCCCGGACAAGAACCACATTCCAAAGGACTCTGAATGCTGTTCACATTACTAGGATCAGCCGAATAAAATCCAGTATCACATTCCGAATACGTATGAACTGTATTAAGACTTGAACAACTCCCATAATTCCCTGATATGTTGGAGACCGATGAGGATTTATTCTTGTTTAGATGACTGAATATGTAGTCCCACTCCCCTCCAGAGTTCCACAATCGCTGTTCACCAGCTTCCAACATGGCATCATATTTCTTCGTCGGGTCTCTATCACAGATTGCTTGTAGTTCTGACACAATATCACAGCCGGACTGCCGATTTATTCGATCTATTACTCGAGATCTACGTTTGACCTTAAATGTCTGGAATTCCCTCTCAAATTCTATAAAACTCTCATCATTGTCAAAAAATTCTGCAAACATATCCTCCTCCTCAGGGTCATCATCAAGATCACCTATAAATAACTCGTCATCTAACACGACAGTTTTGTCATCGTCATCGCTGCTGTCACTGTCATCATATCTATTCAGGGACATGCGTAACTTATCCGTACTATTAGAAAATCTCTTACTTTTAAATGTCTCAAACACTCTCTCAAACTCCTGAAAATTTTCATCACTGTTGAAGAATTCCATTAACTGGTCGGGGTTAAACCGACTCTTCGAGTCTGTTGGGTCTTGTCTGGTTTTCCGCTTACAGTTGGGGCTGTTTCTTTCCTCCAACTCTTGCTTCAACACTCGGAAATCTAACAAATCCTGCTTGAAATCCTCAAAATCATTTTCATCCACGAAACCATATCTTAGGGGTCTGAACTTAGGCGAGGAAGCAATGTCTTGAAAATTGAGTTTGAAAATCTCTGACTGTAGGAAATTTCTGGCTGCACTAATGCGTTTGGATCGGTTCAGCTTATTGGTTTTCTTACGGAATGGAATGAATAATTTTCTGCTATCTTCCATGCCTCACACTGTCTGAGACATCTACTGATGTTGAGCTGAATGGGCACATCATAACACTTGCTTCAGAACTACCCTGCAGAGATAGGTTGTTTTTTATCTCTTGGTTAGATTAAATACAAAACGGGACGTTTGTAACATCCCCAATCACTGACGCGAGATTTCCAATCTTTCCAGCATATCAACAAAGATGCTAAATTTAATGGATCTTGAAGGAAATCCTAAAAATACCTGATTGTCAGACAAGATAAACCCCACTGCTCTGAGTTACTACTCACAAAGAGCCATCCCTACCACTGTGTGGCTAATTAGAGACAGATTTCTTTTTTCACACACTTCACCTCAAAGATGAATTTCACAAAATATTCAGTTCAAAATTCTCAACATGAACTGTTCGCCAGTCCATTTCCTTGGTATCTGCTGCCCATCACGATTTGCCGGGTCGAATATTGTTCTATGTACATGTACACGACTAGTACCAGCCTAATTAATTCACAGTTCCTTCTTGGGATCACCAGCAACTGCATACAAGGCGGAACTAAAACCTTTAAATACAATGATTGCTTGCTTCTAAAAAGCCATTAATTGTGTAACACTCTGAGTATCACCAGTCACAGCTCCAACTAAGATGAACACTACATATTTTTTTACACTATACTTTTTTCTTCTAAGTCTGCAGCAATGTTATGGTAAGTACTCATTTGACGTTACACCTAATAGCTAAGTCCCTGTGAATTCTGCAGCGTCTATACACACAATCCAGCCCTCTTGTTTGTGATTCTAACATAACCTGACAGGCCCCCCTACTTGTAATGTTATGTCATTCCAGTATTTTCTTGTAGCAATTGGCTGTGTATTATGTCACACATACAAGCCACCAGATGTCCAAGGATTCTACCCTGCAGCAGTTTATAAATCACATCACAGGACAAAACTAACAGATCCCTCAATAAGCCTCTTCTATTCACAGTTCTGTAGCAGGAAAATTGAGTCTGTAATTAAGTTGTTAATTAAGTTGATCATTAATGGAGTAATCTTCTCTTGGCTGGTGCATCAGCGAATTCTTCTGAGGGGTTTGTTATTTCACAGAAATTCCTGAAATGGGTCCTAATGAGCAGTATCCTATTCACAACAGACAATCTCCCTGTGTGTGAGGGGATTTAATGGTTTCAGAGATCACAGAGGACTTTCTGAAGATGAAAACATTCTCTGTCTTCAGAGCAGGACTGACTCTGACACTACTCTAATTAACTGTCAACCTGACCTCTGTTATCAATTCGTTATCTATTCCTCATCATGTAGGAAGCACACAGTGTCTAATTATGAAACCTGAAGAATATTCATGAAGAGAAAATTCTTCTAATCAGCAAAATATCTTCTAATTTTATCCCAAGTGTTTACGATATATCCGATCCATAAACTTAAAATCCTCCCATTTTTAAACTCTCTTTAAGTCAGTGTACATTGAATTTGATCTTTCCCATCTGTTCCGACCAAAAACATACAACCAGGATCTTCCATTCTGTTACGATGTCTGTGTCATTATACCTTATATACCTGGTATATATTGAAGAAGTTCCTCTCGGAAATCTGACACAGTCTCAAAAACAGGTGAATCATAATTTACCTGGCCATAACACACAGCCCTGTATGGCTCTCTAGTCACTTGTTGATTTAAATCCCATCAGCTGATACACAGGTATATTTTTACCTTACAGCTCTACAGGTAAGATACAAGAAATCTAAACAAATAAACCATGATCTGGTACTATAAAAAAACCCTTGCTGATGAATCTTCCAGCTTTCATCCAACTTAGATCACCTTGTATTTAAAAAATGCTTCTCATATTCCTGACGTGTTGAATGACACTACGACACAAAGACCTTTGTTTGAGATTTTAACACTAACAGAGTTATTTGCCCTTTACATCTACAGATATCATTGACAGATTTCCCTTGACACTCAATAAAATTTCACATTCGTAAATTGTGTAAAAAAACAAACTGACAGAGCACGACACAGACCGGCTGTATAAAATCTACATACACCAGTAATACGAGGGAAAGGAATTTCTAGGAGTGTCTAAGGCTTTTAAATAGACAAGCTTGTCAATGTTCGTGGGCCCTCCATTGTATGTTATTATAATAGATTAAATTTTAATTCTATAGAATACCTTTCCACTATATTCATGACAATGTGTGCATGGCAAGCCTTCACTATACTGCCAATTTCAACTCTGTAATAACAATAACATACACACTTTCTTGCAGCAATATATTTTTCTTCTTCAAATTTTAGATTTCACTGATTAGACATTAGTTTTAATCATTTTTTTTATGATGTTTACTTATGGACTACTAGAAACAAGCATAATGACCACAAGAAATAAAGG
>JAMZEH010000068.1:2197500-2207500 GCA_024699665.1 Ostrea denselamellosa | reverse complement strand
AATGAACCAGTGTACCAAGTGTGATGTCAATCAAACAAAAGGTTCTCAAGATATTGAGTGGACAGTATCTTCCTATGTCCAAAGTAGATTGACCCTTGACATTTCGACCTGAAAATCAATAGTCCTCTTCTACTCTTAACCAACCCACGTATGAAATATGATTATCATCAAATAAATAGGTTTCAAGATATTGAGTGGACAACATGTGGTCTACAAACATACCAACCGACCAACAGGTACAAAGGAATATGACCATCTTTTTTAAAGGGGGCCATTAAAATGATAAGATTCAGTGGGATTTTTCTAGTGGCTTTAAATGACCAACACCTTGTATATGTAAAGACCGATAACCATCAATAATAGCATGATATTATGCATATCAAATGTACTGTTGCATATTTTGTATACTACTAGACTTTCACCTAAAAATCATAACATTTCATCTGCTATTTCAACAAAGGCGCTTTCACCATCTGCATGATCTGTGGGTTTCAGAATGAAAAAAAAAAATCAAAGATATTGTAACAATGTTTTGTAAATGAGGGGTGACTTCGACGTAAAACTCAATCTTAAGAATGCTTAATTTGTATGAAAAATACAAAAATTAGAAAATATGTACAGGTATGATCTTGATCTTTGAATCCACATTCAAGATCAAAAACAGGTGTAAAGTTAAAAAAAACCTTAACTGATAACATCTCATAGTATCAAAGATAGTGAAGTCAAAACAGAAAGAATTAAAAGGGGTGGTATTAACTGAAGTTGAAAAATATCTTAAGTTCTATACAAGGACAAAATTTTTTTTTTGTTTGTTTGCAGTGCCTCACAACTTTGAGATTTGACCAACAAAATAAGTGGGGTTTTTTCTGTTGCTTTAGATTCATTCAAGATCCACATGAATTTCACAAGATAAGGGGTTTTTTTATTGTGTCGCATACTGTTTTCCACATATTTTTATTGTGTTAGGCAAAATGTTTACTGTGTTGGAGCCGCACAATAAAATGCTGATGGAGAATTCTGCTTACACTGTATATACCAAGTTTGGTCCCGCCCTGGAGTCAGAACTGCTACCTCAGGGAATTTACAGTTGTGGTAGAGCCATATGTACAGTTGTAGAGAAGAAGATCTTTAAAAACTAGTCACTTTTTGCCCTGCCCCTAAGGCCCCAGGTGGACAGGAGGTGGACAGGAGGCCTGACATTTCCATTTTATGTCAACCTTGTCCCAAAGATGCTTCATACCAAATATCAAAAAGATTGAAATGGTAGTTATTAAGAAGTTAAAAATATTTAATTGTTAACCATTACTCATTTTACCCCCAACCCCCCGATTATACCAAAATCCCTATCCCTGGGATCATGAAATTGACAACAATTATGGTAAATGTATATATGTTCATTCTATTTAATTTTTGAACTTGGTATCAATAGCATTAGATATATGTTTAAATATTTTACACATAAATACCATTTAAGCCCTAGTACCTCTACCTTGGGGATCATGAAATTTACATTTGTGGCCTTCCTTCTCTACTATGCATTTATTTTTTTCTTTCAAATGTGCAGTTCTAGAGGAGAAGAGTTTTGAAAATTGGACATTTTGGGCTGCCCCTAAGACTCGGAAAGGGGGGGGGGTGCAGGAGTCCGAAGGTTACAATTTATGTTCACCTTGTCCCAAAGATGCTTCATACCATATTTGAAAAGAACTAGAATAGAAATTATTAAGAAGTTCAATTGTTAACGCACAAAGGAGGATTTTGTGTAAGGTCCAGTAATTCTATAAGGGGTTGAACTTCAAGCATGCAGGTTAAAATCTGAATATCTCTCAAGAAGTACTGTTTTCAACAACAAAGTGTTTCGATAAGTCCTGAGGCATGAAAGCATTTTGATGACAAGATAATAATATACAGAACAGAAAAGTGGAAAGCCATAAATATATGGGCATCAATGTTGATTACAATATTATCTCATTTTCCTGTCTTAGTGATTACCCTTCAACTGTTCAATAACGAATCCTTATGTGGTATGCTCACAGAAGACTTATATCCTAGCTTGTTACTTCTGTGATACTTTTAATCAAAATGGTCTTTGACACCAAAATCTGACCTTCTGACACGTGACCTTAACAGGGTCACTATGGTCCTTGTGCAGATTGTTCTTGTTCCTTCCTAAGAGAATTAAAATGGACGTTTGTCATGAGGGGTGTTCATCGACTGAAAACTGTTTCCACTCTCAAGAGTTCTCTTGTATATCAGTCGTGGAATGCATCATTTGGTTAAAAAAAAAACATTTTAAAATATTAAATTTCATCCTAAATAACACATTTACATTGAGTGGACAGAACTAATTAACATTTTTCAAATCTGCTTTACTTTACAAGTGACACACTTTTCACTCCTATTGAAACATCATCAGGTGTAGGTTAAGTGCCATACATTTAGACCTATGCGTAACGCTCAGGGTCGTAGCAGTGAGGGTTCGTTAACGTGCCAACGCCTATCGTGACACGGGACCTCCGTATTAAGATCATATTCGAAAGACCTGTGATTCTCAATTCTAAATGTTGAGCGTTTGCCGAAGGAGCAATCACTACCTATTTTTTCTTAGGTTTGACGCGGCCATGGCACGAGCGGGTCTCGAACTCTCAACCTCCCGGTTACAAAGTGAACGCTCTAACCACTGAGATACTGTGACCGGTAAAAATAAATAAATAAAGAAAAAAAAATTAAAAATGTAGATGCAACCAAATCAAATATTTATTATTAAGTTTATTATGTTATTATATATAGACCTGACTGAAATGAAAAATAATTCTATTGCACTGTGAGACAAATAAAAAAAAATGAACTACAGCATGCACAAAAATGTATAACTGTCCAGAAGACTGCATTAATGACACCCACTTCAATCAAAGCTTTTTCTCAGAAATGATGGCATCCGATACTGAATTATGTTGATATCATGAGTAAACGGAATATGTTTTACCATATAGAAGTCACTTGATATAATCCGAATTCTTTTCTTCATATATCTCAATTATATCTAATAAAGTGGTTGAAATTTTTGTAGAGCTAAATACATTCCAACTTTCAATATATTTAGCTCTGCCTATTTTTCATTCCAACTTTCAAAGGGGCCTCCATGGCCGAGTGGTTAAAGCATTGCGCTCAAAATCACAAGGCCTCTCACCTCTAGTCGGCGCAGGGTCGAATCCCGCTCGCGCCGATATATGTGAGAAAGTTTGCCAGTTTACTGGACGCCACCAGATAACTGATAAATTGTTGAGTGTGGCGGAAAACAAACAAACCATCAATCAGTCCAACTTTTAAACATTAGAAAATTTTGCATGTCCCTTAAACATTGGGAATTTGATACCTTTAATACATTTAACCAGAATAAGCCACGAAATATTTATTAACGTACGCATCGCCATTTTTCGTTGTAGCAAATGCCCTTAATTATCTCGTTAGACAACTTGGTCTAAAAACATTCATTTAATTTTGACGAGACAACATTTTGTATAGTAGATTACAAGTTTGCATACTGTTGCTGCCAAAAAAGATCATACTTTCAAAGTCATTTCACCAATCAGAGTTTCAAAGTCCATTAAGCAAAACCCTATATCTCCCTATAGGTAAGCCCGTGGGGATCCGGGTTGTTAGACTAGATCCTAAGCACCCCTGGCTTGTCGTAAATGGGGAGTTCCTTCGGACGAGATCGCAAAATCCGAGGCCCCGTGTCACAGCATGGTGTGGCACGTTAAAGATCCCTCCCTGCTCAAAGACCATAAGCGCCGAGCATAGGCCTAAATTTTGCAGTCCTTCACCGGTAATGGTGACGTCTCCATATGCGTGAAATATTCTCGAGCTGGACGTTAAACAATATATAATCAATCAATCAATATAATCCCTATAAGTAACAAGAATATATATATATATATATATATATATATATATATATATATATATATATATATATATAATGAGAGGGAAATAGATTGATTGATTATATATTGTTTTACGTCCCGCGTGGAATTGGAAAGATGCCGACAATACTCCTGTGTTACTTTTTATTGATGTTGCTGTCATTGTTTATGGACTGGATGTTTCTGTGACCGGTTATCTGTATAATCTGATTTGGAGGTATGTTATTTTCGCTTAATTTTTGTACAAGATGTTTTCGTGCGAGGAGGCTTGTTAGTTGTTTATTTACATTACGTCACGCAGTGTAGGAATACATTCTATGGATTGCGAAAATATTATCATATGAGTGATATAGACAAAAATACTATATATATATATATATATATATATATATATATATATATATATATATATATACATCGATAAGATGTAAAAAACGTAAAGAAGTTTAGAAGTTCATACATGTAATTGTTTATCAGTCAATGACAATGAATCTCAATTTGGTCTCAATAGCATTAAAGGCGATGTTTTGTAAATGTTTTGCACTTGAAACTATATACCAAATTTGGACCCACACTGAGGTCAGAACCTCTACTCCGAGGATTTACAATCGTAGTGGAGGACTTCCTGTCCTATATTGCTATGGGTTTAGTTTTTCGCACAGATGTACAGTTTTACAGATGAAAATATCTTAAAATTGGTCACTTTTTGCAGTTTTGGCCCCGTCCCTAAGCTTCCAGAGGGCAGAAGTCCTGAAATTTACAATTTATATCCGCCTTCGTCTAAAAATGCTTCATACCGAATTTTAAAAGAATTGGAATGGTAGTTATGAAGAAGTTAAAAATGTTCATATTGTTAGCACACGACGGACAAATTGAAATAGGTCACCTGGTGTGAATTTCTCGAAAAAATCTTAAACTTAAGTTTGAGTTTTCTTTTATTTAAGAAGTTAAAATTTGAGAAAAACCTCAGACTTTAAGTCCAGGTTTATTTCGCTAGAAATGCAGGCCTGACTATACTCGGTAACCTAATAACGATAACTCGTTATAACTAAATAAAGTCAGAGTCTTATTATCAACAGTGGAGTCTTATTTTTTAGCTAAATGCATTTCTTAATCATCTTTTAATTTTTAGTTAATTTGAATAGAAACGATAAATTCATTACCGTTTACTGTCATTAATGGGACAATATTGAACAGTCTCCCTTAGACATTACAAGAGATAAAATCCTTAATAGAATTGACAAGGGGTCATTATTCTATGGGGTCATTTTTCGTCACGTAAAAAAAGCTGATTTTAATGCAAATGACACATTTTCGCGGGTAAAAGGGTTATTTTTCTACGTCGAATAATGACTGGGAGTCAACTTTCGATATTGTGAAGTGACCCTTCAGTCATTATTCAATGGTGATCATTTTTCCTCTTTAAACCGGCGGAAAGCGTCGCAGATAATACCCTCATGAATTTACACAAAAATGAAATTAATCTGTTAATCATATTTTTAAAAATAACGATTTAAGACACACCCTTTTTTGATATTATTCACAATTAATGATTTTGCCCAAGATATACAAAATTTACGATAAATTTTACAGTTAAGTTAATCATATATGAATTTGAGGTGAAACTCGTCCATATGATGACAAGATTTAAGCTAATTAAACATGATTAACAATTTTTATTACAGGACAGACTGATGACGTAATATGTATTCACGATAAACAGTGTTCAACTCTAAAGAGCAACAGCTGTTGTAACAAAACATCCTTGCAGTGTACATGCTGCCCTGGGTACCAACAAAACAACGGTCATTGTGAGGAAGGTAAAGTACTATATATATATCTGTGTGTGTGTGTGTGTGTGTGTGTGTGTGTGTGTGTGTGTGTGTGTGTGTCTGTGTGTGTGTGTGTGTGTGTGTGTGTGTGTGTGTGTGTGTGTGTGTGTGTGTGTGTGTGATAATAATAATAATCATAATAATAATACGGCGGTAAATATCACTAAATGGGTCCTATGTTGAATTTACTTTTTTATCATTGGAATGTATCATAGTTATAGAGTGACTGTCTTGCGTGCTAATATACAGGGTGATTAAGCATGTCTGACACAGTAGATATTCAGTTCCCAATCACGTAGAGAACTTTGGAAATAGATTAATCCTTTCTCCACCGATGTATTTCAAAAGTTTTTAAAGACTAAATGTGATAGTACGAATATCTATTTTCTATATGTATTTATTTTATTTTTTCACCAATTGAATTCCAATTTTCATTTACTAAAGTTGACCAATATTCGGATTGAATTTGCTGAGTAAAGTCTTATTCTGTTTTCTTATTGGTCCTTTCATTTCATTGGTCACTTCAGTTTTCTTTGTCCAATAAGAGAGTTTCACTTTTAGTATAAAGTTACCGGGTTTTATAGTTAAATCAGAGCAGTAATACGTTGTGGAAGAGTTATACTGATCCGGGGTTTCTTCATCTTATGGTATGTAAATTCTATATTTAAATTATGTTTCATTACCATATAAAAGTTGATATCAGTTATAATTTTGATTGTGAGGTATATACTTTATTGTATTTTTACAGTCAAACTTGAAATGATAATTTGTTTCTGTAAGATCTTAATTTAAATTGTTTACAGAATTCATGTACATTTTTTTGATAAAGTATAACGCTTCGTCAATTGTTAACTGTAGGTGACTTTTTGTAATTATGATTCTAATGTTATACTATTTCTCTAGAACTTATACATTTCTTTGTATTATAGGTCAATGCCTTTAAATGTCTAAATAAACTACGAAAACCATCATCAGCCTTACTGCTCGGTAACATCTTGGCGCTGCGAAAAATACCATCAACAGGCATTGGCTACGGAAATTACATTCCAGAGAAACTCCGTGCAATGAATTCCACTCGTGTACCATCTACCTGAGCTATGTGAACCTTACTCAGCTCAGCTAGGCACCAACTGTATGGTTGACTCGTCAGTGAACTTTGTTTACAGTCTACACGGGCCGAAAATGAACAAGAAAGAACTTAAAAATCGTGTTTACGAATTAGAGCAAGAACTTTTACAAGAGAAACAATCTAAGCCAAATATCATTGAAAAACACACGTTCATTCCAGAAAGTCGAAAAATAAAAGTTTTTTCCGGTCGACCTAAATCTGAAAACGATCCCTCAATTGATGATTGGATTGATGATTTGGAATTGGCATTTGCAGCTCGCGAAAGAACAGATGCACAAAAAGTCGATCTCATTTTTACACACTTGGAAGGGCAGGCTAAGGACGAAGTAAAATACAGACAGGACATTCGTCATGACCCTGTGGCAATACTGGACTGTTTACGGACAGCATTCGGAAATCCAGAAAGCGTCGTTACATTACAACAGCGTTTCTTTGAGCGACACCAAAGGGAAGGTGAAAGCATTCGAACCTATTCATATGCGCTTTTGGATTTATTTCAAAAGGTTATTAAGAAAGACTGCAGTGTGTTCCCGGAGAAACAGCGCACCCTCTGTGAACGTTTTGCGAACGGGTTATGCGATTCATTCATGCGCAAAGAGGCGAAACGGATACTAAGAAGTAGATACGGTCACATCGAATTCTATACATTACGGGATGAAATTATTTTATACAGTGAAGAAGAAACTACGCAAAACAATTCGAACACTCCGTCGAGACTTCCAGAAAGCAAGCCGCCACAGACGATCAGCGATCAGCCGAATTTAAATGTCCAGACACAGGATTCGTCCACTGCAGACCAGCTGTTGAAAATCATTCATGCACAGCAACGGCAGATTGATTCACTGACCAACTTTGTGAAAGATAGAGGTACCGGACAGCATTCTACGGAACGCCGTAATAGTCACCGTCCGAAGTGTTTCAAGTGCGGAAAACTGGGCCATGTAAAGAGATTCTGTCGTGTTAGGCCAAACAACAATGATTCGGAAAACAAGTAGCATCTATTGATACGGGTCCGTTAATAGATGGCAGTTTACAGGACTCTTCGTTATCAAGTCGTATTGTGGGACAGTGTCCACTAACGAACATCAATGTTTTAAACTCGAGTATAACTTGCTTGATCGATACTGGTTCCATGGTCTCGACAATTACGGAGTCATTTTATCGGAATTACATAGAGCCGCTTGGAAAAACTTTGAATTCTACATGTCAGTTACAACTTAAAGCTGCTAATGGACTTACAATTCCTTACGTTGGCTACATTGAACTTGACATCAATTACAATGGAATAGTTATACCGCAGCGTGGATTCTTAATAGTGAAGGACTCTAGTGACGAGAGTACCAGACAACGCAAAATCGGTGTTCCTGGAATAATCGGAATGAACATTCTCAGTGAGTGCAGAGACATTCTTAATGATGTTGGCGCTGATGGCATTTTATGTGAAGCAGTTACGTCAGAAAAACTGAGTGAACAAAAGTCTGTTTGTGGTGTTGCTAGAGTAATTGGAACGGCACCGCTTTGTATTCCCGCAAATACCGCTGTAGTTATCCCTTGTACAGGACCGCATGTCAACGGTGACTTTGTTATAAACCCTTTAACCAATGGCGCACACTTACATAGGAATTTCCGCACAGTGAACACATGTAGCAATATGGAAAAAGGACGAATGTGGGTTCGTGTTGCTAATATTGGAGATGAGGATATTTATGTGAAACCTCGTACAATGATCGGGACTGTGTCAAAATGTGAAATTGAACATTTCGATCTTGGATTTAATCGTGTGGGAAACGTTGAAGAGGTTTTCATTGAACAAAACTGTGAAAATTCGGAAATTACGTCATCTGATGCGAAGTTTGAATTACCAGACGATCTTTTTCGACTTGATTGCAGTAATGAAGAAAAGTCGCTTATCACCGCTTTATTCCGCAAACACAGTAATGTTTTCTCCAAGAATGATGATGACATTGGCTGTACAAGTACCGTGAAACATCACATCCGCCTAATTGACAACACTCCGATTTATCAACAGTACAGGCGCATTGCTCCGTCCCAATTCGAGGAAGTAAAACAGCACATTCGCAAGTTACTTCAGAATAACGTTATCCGCGAGAGTACCAGTCCATTTGCATCCCCTATAGTACTTGTGCGCAAGAAGGATAATTCGCTACGTCTTTGTGTAGACTATCGTAAACTCAACGAGAAAACAGTCAAGGACAAATACCCGCTACCCAGAGTGGAAGAAACATTTGATGTTCTACATGGATCGTCTATGTTTTCAACTATGGACCTCACATCGGGATATAACCAAATACCAGTTGCTGACGAAGATAGAGAGAAAACCGCTTTTACCACTCCATTTGGACTGTATGAGTTCAACAGAATACCATTCGGGTTAACAAACGCACCAGCGACGTTCCAACGCTTAATGCAGCATTGTTTCCGCGAAGAGGTGTTCAATACGTTGTTAGTGTTTTTGGATGATATTATCGTGTATTCTACAACACTGCGTGAACACATTGACCGCCTTGACAAAGTATTTACTATTCTCCGCAAGCATGGATTAAAACTGAAAATGCGCAAGTGTAGATTCTTTCAGTCATCTGTGAAATACTTGGGCCATGTAGTGAACAAAGATGGAATATCCACAGACGAGGATAAAATCAAGTGCATCAAAAACTGGAAAGTACCGGAAACTGTGAAAGAATTAAAGTCATTTCTTGGATTTGCGGGATATTACCGCCGATTTATTAGGAACTTCTCTCAAATTTCGGAACCCTTACTAGAACTCTCCAAGGCCAACGTTAAACACCCAAAATCAAAGTTTGGTGAAAAATGGACACGTGACTGTCAAAGTTCTTTTGAAAAGTTAAAGACTGTCTTGTCTACTGCACCTTTATTAGGATATGCGGACTTCTCATCGCCTTTCATTGTTGAAACTGACGCCAGTGCGCATGGTCTAGGTTCTGTGTTATCTCAGATTCAAAATGGACGTACTGTTGTGATTGCATACGCTAGTAGAACAGTACGACCAAATGAAAAGTCAGCTAAGAACATGAGTAGTCTCAAGTTGGAATTATTAGCCCTTAAGTGGAGTGTCACCGAGAAATTCAGGGATT
>JAMZEH010000068.1:2115000-2192500 GCA_024699665.1 Ostrea denselamellosa | reverse complement strand
AAGACAGCTTCATAAAATCGGGTTTCGTGAACAATCGGCTCTACACTAGAAAGAAAATTGCATTTAAAAAATCGTATAGGTCATTACACCCTATTCGTCAACACTTGAAAAACTTGACATAACTTATGACTAGCAGCAGAATAGTAGTTTTCAGCATTCATGCATGTATGTTCTATTCCCCAGAGCGTTGTCATGTGTGTATGTTCTATTCCCCAGAGCGTTGTCATGCATGTATGTTCTATTCCCCAGAGCGTTGTCATGCATGTATGCTCTATTCCCCAGAGCGTTGTCATGTGTGTTTGTTCCCAAATAATGTTCCTTTGTTTAATGGGAATATTCTAGACTCCAGCTTGGATATTTCGGAACAATGTCCACTTAAATATTATATTGATTGAGGAAAATGTAGCAGTGTTGATGATTGTTGTTACAGTTCTCAGTATTACGACAGAGTACCTGATCAGTACAAGTGAAGCTAAACCACAGCAGCTATCTCAGTCTTCTGGTAAGTCATTTAAACGCAGCAGCTATCTCCGTACTCTGATAAGTCATATAAACACAACAGATATCTCAATACTCTGATAAGTCAGTTAAAACGCAGCAGCTATCTCCGTACTCTGATAAGTCATATAAACACAGCAGCTATCTCAGTATTCTGGTAAGTCATTAAAGCGCAGCAACTATCTCCGTACTCTGATAAGTCATATAAACACAGCAACTACAGTTAAAACACACCAACTATCTCATTACTCTGGTAAGTCATTTAAACACAACAGCTATCTCATTACTCTGGTAAGTCATTTAAACACAACAGCTATCTCATTACTCTGGTAAGTCATTTAAACACAACAGCTATCTCATTACTCTGGTAAGTCTTTTAAACACAACAGCTATCTCAGTATGCTGGTAAATCATCTAAACATTGCAGCTATTTCAGTATGCTCGTAATTAAAAAAAAAACAAAAACAACAAAGCATCTATCTCAGTACTATGTGAGGTCGTTTAAGCACAACAGCAATCTCAAACCTCTGGTAATTAAACAGAAACACAATGGCTGTTTCGGTACTCTGGTAAGTCATCTAAACACAACACCCATCTCATTATTAAGTAGTTATTATGGCAACAAAACACTACAGCTTTCTCGGTATTCTGGTAAGTCATCTAAAGACAAAAGCTATGTCAGTTATTGGCAATTTAAAAAAGCAGCTATCATAGTACTCCGGTACGTAAAATCAACCCTCAGTAGCTAGCTCAGTACTCTGGCAAGTCAAATGTTTAATGTATACAAGGAACAGAAAAAATATTCATTAATGCGGAATAAATATCAAATTGAATCATAATTCAAAAACCTCTCGACATGATAAGTGAAAAGTTCACGAAAGACGTTAAACAAAACAATTAACCAATCCAATATCCCTAAATAGCTGTATAATGTATTCCCACAGAATATGTGCAAAGAGGGTCTAGTGCTGGAGCAGTAGCAGGTGTTGGTCTGGGATGTTTTGTGCTTGGAGTCGTGCTCAGTCTAAGTATTGTGTGGCTCGTTAGAAAACGGGGCACTCCTCGAAACCAATACAGGTAAAATGTTTTACTTTTCAGCACTGATAGTAAGTTAAGATAGATTTTTAAAAAAAAATTATTACGGCAATAGTAATCTTTTTTTTTTCTTCCCTACGAAACATTGAGATATTTTTGGATATTCGTTTAATTCTCTATCGTAGTGATTTATGATGTTATTAAGGATGAGTATCAACATACAAAGTAGGGGCTTCCGTGGCCGAGTGGTTAATGCATTACACTCAAAATCACAAGGCCTTTCACCTCTAGTCAACGCGGGTTCGATTCTCGCTTGCGCAGATACATGTGAGAAAGTTTGCCAGTTTACTTTCGGAAGGTCGGTGGTCTCTTCCCGGGATACATTGTATCTGGGTTCTCTCCTCCACCTACAAAAACTGGACGCCACCAGAAATGAAGGGATATCATTCCATAATTATTATTTTTTAAAAAAGGTTGATTTGTTTCAGTGATTCCAGAAACACTGCTGTCAATTATTCGTATGACAAACAAACTGAACTCGGGGAATCTCACCAGCTCCCAGAAGCATCCAATGCGGTAAAGTTCATTCATTTCCATTAAGCTCTGTAATTTTAGATTTTAGTAGAATACATCTGAAGATAAATTTTCGTTGCCATATCTTTGCTGCTTAATACAACCAAGTGTTTTTGTTTAATATACACCATAGAAACAGGTATCTCACGTGCGTCCAACGATGGGAGACGTTCCATATTTAAACGTAAAAGGTTTCTCCGACACCGACAATGGCGACATATATAACCACCTAAATGAGAAGGAATGTCATGAAGCTGATTTAGACGACTATGACCACGCCCACTCATCCACGGACCACAGAGCACATGACGATTATGACCACGCCCACTCATTCACAGAACACGGAGCCCCAAATGAGGATTACTGTCACCTTGGCTCCAAACCTGAGAGTGGAATGGAGTCACAAGAGATCGACGACGTCTATGACATATCGACATGTGTAGAAAAAAATGACAATTATTTCACTTTGGAAAAAAAGTAGTTCGTCTTTTCATTATTGCTATAATTAGACCAACTTTTCATTTACTACTTTGAATATTTATTATAGCTACTAAATCAGGTTCGGACTTAAAAATGTTTAGTCTCCTGTTCACATAACCATAAACTTAGTATATATATATATATATATATATATATATATATATATATATATATAATGAAAATATTACAAAGCCGATTGAGTATATACTTGACTATTTTCTTCAATTCTTCAGAAGTATACTGAATATTGTTTAGTTACACATGTACTCAGTGATTGCAAAGTGATATCATAAAGCGGCAATGTATTGTTACGCTTAAGCAGAGTTCATTATGATGTCATAATATAACGTGCGTAAAATAGTACGGGAAAATTGTAATATTACAAAAAAGGGGGATATTAATGCTTTGTAGAACTAAATTAAGTAACATTTAAAATAGGTTTATATTTTTTAATAAACAGTTCTTCTTTTTCTGTTGTGTCTTTGTGGAATTTATAAAGTGGAAAAATGATAAAACTCAGATTAATGTTTTTGCCGCAATATTTAATGTGTTCGCTTACATGGGTGCACTGGTATTTGGGTTCTCAGATCTGTTGTCGGTGAACGGTCATGCGGTGTCGTAAGTTGTCTTCTGTCTGGCCGATGTCATTTTCACCGCATCCGGCGCAGGTATTTACGTAAATGAGGTTGGAACTAACACGTGTCATTGTAAATTTACGTCCGTTTTTAAAGAAAAATTCAAATCCATGTGTTAGATACGGGCACGTAACGCATCTTGGTTTGTTGCATCTTTTGATAAGCCGGGGGGGGGGGGTCTTTGATATTAATGGTAAAAAAAATGGTTAGAATTGATTTAAGTGAAAGACTTTGTCGTTTGCTTTTGATGATTTGAGAATTTTTTAATTTTTTTTTCATGTCTGAATCAGCATCTAAGATAGGAAGATTGCTTTTAATTACTTGAAAAACTTACGGATTTTTAGGGTTATGTGTTGAAACATATGGTATGACATAAGTAACAGACTTATTTTTACCGTAAGAAGAACCCTTCTTTCATGTGATTTTGCTTTTTTTTATTCCGCTTTCAATTAATTCCCTAGGATAATGTCTTTCTAAGATTTTTTTTGTTTGTTTTAATCCCGCGAGACGAATTTCCAAACTTTCTATATACGATATTATAGTGCAAAGATTTCTAGCTAAATTATATGGAATATTATGTTTGGTATGTTTAGGATGACACGAATCGAATAACAAGTATTGTTTGGTATCCGTTATTTTGTAAAAAAAAAAAAAATCGGTTATAATGTTATGTTCTTTCTTCATTGCCATAACGTCGAAGAATGCTAATTTATTTCTATCCGACTCCATTGTGAATTTTAATGTAGGGTTCAGAGTGTTGAGAATATTGAAAAAAAAGGTTTCTAGTTGATGTTCACCTTTGTCCCAGTCGTCTAAATATCGTTTCCATTACGTTTTAATAAAAGATTGAAAGTTTTGTCAGAATTTTTCCTTACCAGTAGAGTATAATTTCTCCTCTAAAAATCCTAGAACGAGTGTTGCATAAGTCGGTGCAATTTTGGTTCCTATCGCAGTGTCTAATTTACAACAAACATGTAAAGATGAAGATAACTAACAGTATTCAATCTCGTAATTCCCATAACAAATACAAATCAGAGAAATGGGCTAACACGGACCCCTGGTCATACCAGAAGTGGGGTCAGGTGCCTAGGAGGAGTAAGCATCCCTAATCGACCGGTCACACCCGCCGTGAGCCTCACACCCCGATCAGGTAAACGGAGAAATCCGTAGTCAGAAACAGTGCATCAAGAACGGCCTAACAATTGGTATGAAACACATCAGACAGAATTTCACCTAAATGAAAGTTGTACTGGCAAACATGATCATTATAACGACCATAATATTTCTAAAATGTTGACTTTAGACGAGATTGTACAAATCTCTGTAACACCAATTCTTTGTCAGTAGCCTGCAAAAGCTAGTGACATCTCGATATGAGATGTAAATGTGAAGATAACTAACATTATTCAATCTCGTAATTCCTATAACAAATACAAGTCAGACAGATGGACAAACACGGACTCCTGGACATACCAGAGATGAGATCAGTTGCCTAGGAGGAGGAAGCATCCCTGGTCGACCGGTCACACGCGCCCTGAACCCTATATTCTGATCAGGTAAACGGAGCAATCCGTTGTCAGAATCAGTGTGCCAAGGACGGCCTAACAATTGGTATGAAACACATCAAACAGTATCTGACTTAATGGTAAGTTGTACTGGCAAACTAAATCGTTATAACGACCATAAAATTTGCGAAATGCTGACTTTACACGAGACTGTACAAACCCCTGTAACATTAACGTCTTTGTCAGTAGCCCGCCTCGATTTAAAAACTGATCATAAGCAGAACAAACTCTTACGTATCGAATCAGTTGGAAGATATAAACATTATATGCAGGTGATGATGGAATATTGCCACATAAATAATGGAAGTTGACGATAGAGAAATTGAAATCATCCCATTTGTCATAAAGTTGAGTTGTTAGTTTGCCGTCGGCATCTATTTTCAGTAAAATATCTAAGTACGAAGCAGAAGTGGAAAAGTCTGTGGTGTATTTCATTTCAAGCTCACTGGGATATCTCGAATTAACATATGAATGAAAATGATCATTGTCAATAGACATATCGTCGATATATCTAAATGTCAAATTGAAGGCCACTGCAAGATATTTTTTCTTCTTCTGTAGAAGCTTTTGAATGAATTCTTTTTCATAAGAATATAAAAAATAGGTCAGCTAACAAAGGAGCACAATTCGTGCCCATGGGAATTCCCCCAGACTGTTGGGAGACCTGATCACCAAAGACTACGAAAATATTGTCAATGAGGAACTTTAGCATCTTTTTGATATCAACTTCAGAGTACTTGTGCGTGGAGTCAGAGTGGTGATTAACAAAACAATTTTTTGGGATGACCAATCACGAAATATGAATATTTCCTTTTACCATTTTGGTTTACGAAACAACTGTATATGATGTTAAAAAGTCTAGTCTTTAATTTATCGTGAGGTATGGTCGTGTAAAGAGTTGTAAAATCATACGTTTTAATGTTTTGAATTCGAGAAAAGTTTTGTGATTTCAAATTCAATAAAAGTTCTTTAGAATTTTTAAGAAACCATATTTAATTGACATCACTTCTGGCACATGTAGTGGCACAGTAAGTTTGAAGTTTCTCCCTCACAGCAGTTAATATTTCCGTAAGGAGTAAAGATATGGGCTTAACTGAACATTTACTGGATTGTATTTTTGTTTGTAAGGCTTTTTTATGGAGTTTGGGGATCCAGTATAGGTACTGTAACTCATATCCATCCGCCTCATTCGGATATTAAATGTATCTAAAACGGAAGCATGATTTTAAAGAATTTCATTTTTTGAAATGGCAGTTGGATTAATAAATGTGGAATAATGCCCAGTTCGTTTAGAATGCAGTTGTAATAATGAGCCTTACAAACAAATACAAAGTTGTTGACAGCTTTGTTAGCTGGAGCCAAGACATATTCCTCATGTAACCTATCTAACTTTTTTATCTCTTCTGATTTACTAAACACAGAAGGATAGATGGTACGCATTTTTGTTTTGACATGTCTGATACGGGATTTTAATATTCCAGTTATACTTTTTATCCATGCATGTATGATGTTTCAAAATTAGACGTTTGTGACACAAGTTACACGCAAAATAGATTAGATATTTATAAAAGCGTGTTTTTGCATAATCTGTTCCTGACGACTGATTGGTTGTTTTGGGCGGGCAAAATTGATAGTTATTTACAAGAGAAAATCTAGCGTAAATGAAACGGAACCATGCTATGTTTTGTTTGAATGGAAGATCCAAATAGATGTTAGCTTTTTCTGAGTGTAGGAGACGCCTACTGTTGTTGAGCACCAATCAGGTATGTCTTGTAAAGAATAAATATGTCAAAAATCAGCTGGAACTTTTCAAAACAATCTGCCATTATTGCATCCTTACTAAATATTTTAGTATGAAGTTGTCCATAACAAATAACAGGCAATATTCTCGTTTCGTGAACAATGGATAGATCTATATGCTATCTCATAAAAGAGGACTGTTGTTTAGTAGCACTTCATAATTACCACAAAACGTCCATAAGAAACTTAATATTCATCTTTTAAAAATTAGATTTAGAAAGAAGAAATTTTGCCCCGATTCGGAAACAACCGTATCCGACCTCATTTTTTCTATATATATATATATCATTTTAGATATTTCCGGTGTTGACGTGAAATTCGAGGTTGCACGGTTGACCACTGGGGCTCGTCACGAATTGACCCTCTCAACTCTATATTTATAGATATAGATGGTGATAATTTTAATAAGACAAAAAGTTCGTGACGAGCTCCTGTGGGTTGACCGAGGAGGATAAATACATGCATTTGTGTAGCTTTCTAAACGGAAAAAAAAGTCGATGCAGGATTGTTCATTCTAATGATATAGAAATACGAAATGCATGGCCAACCTCCGAGCATGCATTAGTGTAGACAATGATGGGATGTACCGTAACTATGGTTTTGTAAGAAGTATTTAAAGGTGTTTTAGAGCGTTTGATATTGTGTTGTGATTGAAAAGTCCATATGTAATCCCAACATAGTTTGTGTAAATTTTGAAATGGTTTGGCATTGGTTGTCTGGGAGAAATGTAGTGAGGAAGTGGGGGGGAGGGGGGGGGGGGCTATAATACTGTATACATTAATTGTGATTGATTGTAAATTGTTTTACTTCCCGCTTAAGAATCTTTCACTCATGTGGAGACGTCACCATTGCCGATGAAAGGCTGCAAATGTGGGTCTATGCTCGACGCTTAGGGCCTTTGAGCAGGGGGAGATCTTTATCGTGCCACATCTGCTGTGACACGGGACCTCGGTTTTTGCAGTCTCATCCAAAGGACCGCCCCCATTTAGTCGCCTCTTATGACAAGCAAGGGGTACTGAGGACCCCTATTCTAACACGGATCCCCACGGGGAACGTCAATTGTGATGTAGGAAACATGCTTATTAGCCAGACAAATATCTAGCATGTCTTACAGAGTGACCGTATTTGAGGGCAAAACAAAAAGTATTATCATTAATATTTATATCCATAACAGGATAAATAAAATATCCTAAATTAGACCTGAATGGATAAGAGTAGAGCTCTCTCAAAGCATCTTGAAACATCTTGTTACATATCTGTAGACATTTGATTCGCATGAACTAAAGTATTCCACTGCCAATCATACAGCATTAGAAGTGAAAGTCAAAAGTCTTTCAAACATGACCTTAAAACCACGGTAGGTGTTGGCATGATAAAGAACCCACACTGCTACACCCCAGAGACTGGGTAAAAAAACTACAGCTCTAGGTGTATCTACGCATTAAACAAAATATTCTCAAACCAACATATAAGCAACATTTGGTTGGTTAGTTGGTTGTCCATGTATTATTTAATGTCTCTTTCGAGAGTCTTTCACCAACATATGGAGACGTCACTATTGCTGGTGAAAGGCTGAAACATTTACTCTTAAAATCTGTATGGCACTTGTGGCCTTTGAGCAGAGAAGAAATTTTAGCATGCTATATCTGCAGTGATGTAGGGCCTCGGTTGTTTGCAGTCTCAGCTGAAGGACTATCCCATGTAGTCACCTCTCTACAACAAGTAAGGTGTACTGAGGAGCTATTCTAAACCTGATCCCCATGAAATAAGAACATATGGTTTATGGACTTTGAAACTATGGTTGGTGAAATGAATTTGAAAGTATGATCTTTTTCTGACAGCGACAGCATGCAAAATTGTGAACACTAGACAAAATGTTGTCCGTTCAAAATGCGATAAATATTTTTAGACCGAGTTGTCTATATAGTGAATTAAGGGCATTTACTAGAAAGCAGAATGACATTGCATGCGTTGATAAATATCTCTTGGCTTATTCTGGTTGAATGTAGTAAAAACATCAAATTCCCAATGTTTCAGGGACATAATTTTTTTTTTCTGATGTGCGAAAGTTGGAATATATTTAGCTCTACCAAATTTTCAACCACGTCATTAGATATAATTGAGATATATGAAGAACAGAATTCGGATTATATCAGCTGGCTTCTATATGGTAAAACGTATTCAGTTTACTCATGATATCAACATAAAAAGACAACTCGGTCTAAAAATATTTATCGCATTTTGAACGGACAACATTTTGTCTAGTGTTCACAATTTTGCATGCTGTCGCTGTCAGAAAAAGATCATACTTTCAACATATGTCCCAGAGACACTTTGTAATCGCAAACAAGGTCATTATAGCGACCGTAAAATTTGCGAAATGATTACTTCAAACGAGATTCGTTATAACCCTGCAACGTCAATTTTTTTGTCAGTAGTTGACCTCGCTTTAAATAATTCTCATACGCTTGACATGCTCTCGCGTATCGAATCAACTGGGAGATATACACACCATAAGCAGGCGAAAGTGGTATATTACTACAGAGATATGGAAAGTTGATGATTGCAAAGTTGAAGTCATCACGCTTGTCATATAATGTAGTTGTCAGTCTGCCATTAGAGTCAATATTAAGTAAAATATCCAAATATGAAGCAGACACGTCAGATTCTGTAGTGTCCTTTATTTCGAGTTCATCGGGATTTATCAAATGGACATAATTATGAAAATTATGATTGTTGATTGATAAGACGTCATCGATATATCTATGTATGGTTGAAGGACACGGCAAGTTTTTTTTGTTTTTATCTTGTAATAGTTTCTGATATGGATGAGAACCTTGAGAATGGAAACAGTTTTCAGTCAATGAACACTCCTCATGACACAAGTCCATTTTAATTTAGTAAAGTGGTTGTTCATTCTCCTGGGACGGAGCAAGAAGAATCTGCACAAGGACCATAGTGACTCTGTTAACTAGTGTTAAGGTCACGTGTCAGAGACCATTTTGATTAAAAGTACCACAGAGGTAACAAGCTAGGATACCAGTATTATGTGAGCATAGCACAAAAGGATTCATTACTGAACAGTTGAAGGGTAATCACTATGGCAGGAAAATAAAACAATATTGTAATCAACATTGATGCCCATATATTTATGGCTTTCCAATTTTCTGTGGAAAGTGATATTATTCTGTATATTATTTTCTTGTCATCAAAATGTTGTCATGCCTCGGGACTTTTCAAAACGCTTTGTTCAAAACATTACGTCTTGAGAAATAATCAGATATCACCCTACGTACTTGAATTTCGACCCCTTATAGAATTACTCGACCAAACACAAAGTCTTCCTTTGTGCATTAACAACTGAACGTTTAACTTCTTAATAATTAACATCCCAGTTCTTTTCAAATTTGGTATGAAGCGTCTTTGGGACAAGGTGGACATAAATTGTACATTTCAGGACTCCCCCCCCCCCCTCTTAGGGACTTAGGGGCAGGACAAAAACTGCCAAAAAGGTGACTAATTTTCAAAACTCTTTTTCTATACAACTGCGCATGTGCCTCTACCACAACTGTAAATTTCATGATCCTGAGGAAGCGGTTCTGACTCCAGGGTGGGACCAAACTTTGTATATATAGTGTATACAGAGCTCTCCATCAGCATTTCAATGTGCGGCTTTGATACAGTATTATTTTTTTTTGGCCTAACACAATAAAATTATGTGTTACACACGGCTCCGTAGAGAATGAGAGGATCACTTGATTAAAACTCTGCACTGCTTTTCCATATGGATGCAAAATTAATGTATCTAATGTTGGAAATTTTACTAGTCCACTAGGAAATAACGTGAATGCGATGGGACTTTTTCCTAATACAGATAGACGTAAACTCAGCTATGGTCATCGTTCATATATAAGACATAGCATACACGAGGTCATACTTGACTCGCTTTTACCTTACGTCAACAGAATATTAGGCCCACATTATATTCGCACAAAACTCTGTTCCTTTGAGAGTTTTGAATACGTTACTTGAAGAAACCAAACCTAGTCCATATGTGGATTTTTCCACGCGACAATATAGACTGAACTGATGTTACCCATCACAGACTCTTTAAACCACCGTGGGTTTTGGATGTTATTTCTTCCGAAACAAGCTGTCAGTTCGTTAAACTCCAATTTACAAACAATGGTATTGATGCCGTCAACATAAGCAACATTCTTCCTCATAAAAAAGTTCATGTTTGTAGTATAGAGTATTTCAAGTGCACGTCTACCCTTCTATTTCCTACAGGTATACTTCCACTATTGCATTACCGATCACGGTGGCTCAGTGGTAGAGCTCTCGCCTCGTGAACGGAAGGTCGTGAGTTCGAGCCCCGCTCGGGCCGGCCGCGTCAAACCTAAGACGTTAAAATAGGTAGTGATTGCTCCTTCGCCAAGAGCTCGGCATTACGAAGTGAGAGTCACGGGTCTTTCGGATGGGACCTTATAAACGGAGGTCCCGTGTCGCAACAGGTGTGGCACGTAAAAGAACCCTCACTGCTAAAAGCCATTAGTGCTAAGCATAGGTCTAAATTTGCAGCCCCGTCACCGGTAATAGTGACAGTCGCCGGATAGCTGAAAAATTGCTCAGGCGACTATAAATTAAAAAAAACCAAAAAAAAAAAACCCCACTATTGCATCCAAGCTTTTTAACTACAAACAAACATTGCAGGAGAATGAGAGGATTCTGTGTCATTTCGAATTCCTATCGTTATGCTATCATTACGCTATGGGACAACAAGCCCAAATAGATATATTATCCTATTATTTTCAATAGGATGATAACCCTATATAAAATGTATAAGGATTAAATATCCCAGATAAAAAGTAATGTTACAAAAATATTCTACTTTTAAAGTATTAGATAGAATGTCAAAACATATAAAACTGCCATTAGCTAAGACTGTTCTTTTCAAATGTCATTGTTCTTTTCAAAACAATACTCGTTAACATACTCGTAACATCTTGCATTTTAAACAATCCAAAGAGATTGCTGCTGGGAGGTATTTTTGTTTATATATATATATATATATATATGTGTGTGTGTGTGTGTGTGTGTGTGTGTGTGTGTGTGTGTGTGTGTGTGTGTGTTACTTGGTCATTCAAATCCCAAAGATTTTTTTATTCAGAACCGAAGGTCGGTGGTATCTCCCAGGGTACATTAAATCTGGGCTCTCTCTTCCTCCAATAAAAAAGCTGTACTCCACCTGATAACTGGGGAAAAAGAACATTGATGAGCGTGGCGAAAAATGACAACCTATGAATCATTCAAAACGATACATTGAAGAGATATTGGTTCCAAGGGAATGATTCATTGATTGATTGTTGTTTTTCGCCACACTTAAAATTGTTTTCAGTTATCTCGTGGCGTCTAGTTTTTGTAGGTGGAGGAGAGAACCCAGATACAATGTACCCGGGAAGAAACCACCGACCTTCCGAAAGTAAACTGACAAACTTTCTCACATATATCGGCGCGAGCGAGAATCGAACCCGCACCGACTAGAGGTGAAAGGCCTCGTGATTTTGAGCGCAATGCTCTAACCACTTGGCCACGGAGGCCTCTGATTCCAAGGGAAGATAAAAAGATAATTTTACATCAAATATATAAAATAAATTTGTTTTGAGTGTGGGAATTACTTATGGCCAAATTGTTTCTTACTTATTTAGTCTTATTCAAATTTTACTTGAACATGCCTTTTTCAGAATGAAAAGAAACAGTTTATTATTTAGATGCACTTTACATATAGTACTTTTTTGTAGCTACAATTTTTATGGAGCAAAGTCTTGGTTCCGTTTATATTGATTGATTGTGTATTGTTTTACGTCCTGCCTGAGAATTTTTCACTCATATGGATACTTGACCTTTGCCAGCGAAGGGCTGCAAAATGTAGGTCTATGCTCGGCTCTTATGACCTTTGAGCAGGGAGGGATCTTTATCATGTCACACCTACTGTGACATTGGACCTCGGTTTTTGCGGTCTCATCCAAAGGACCGCCCCATTTTGTCGCCTCTTACGACATGCAAGTGATACTGAGGACCTATTCTGACCTCGGTTTTTGCGGTCTCATCCAAAGGACCGCCCCATTTTGTCGCCTCTTACGACATGCAAGTGATACTGAGGACCTATTCTGACCTCGGTTTTTTTGCGGTCTCATCCGAAGGACCGCCCCATTTTGTCGCCTCTTACGACATGCAAGTGATACTGAGGACCTATTCTAACCCGGATCCCTACAATTCCGTTTATGAATTAAATGTTGTCTATTTAATATTCAAAGAACCTCTTGCGTGATAGTTAGCATATCTAACTTTGGTACAGTGTTTGTCCCTAGAGATAAGATGACCTATACTGATTATTTGATCAAAGGTCAAATTTACTACAATATCAAAAAAAATATTGTCTGCTCAAGATATTGAGAAGCATTTCACAGTAGGTAAACTTGAAACGGTGGTTAATCTTAAAAAGAATATGACAATTATTGATTTTTATGTCACAAGATCCAAGGGGCCTCCGTGGCCGAGTGGTTTGAGCATCGGGCTCAAAATCACAAAGCTTCTCACCTCCGTCGGCGCGTGTTCGAATCCCGGCCGCGGCGTTATGTGAGCAAGTTTGCCAGTTTACTTGCGGAAGGTCGGTGGTCTCTTCCCAGGTACATTGTATCTGGGTTCTCTCCTCCATCAACAAAAACTGGACGCCACCAGATAACTGAAAAATTGTTGAGTGTGGCGGAAAGCAATAAATAATCAATCAATCAATCAAAGGTTGTCAAGTTGAAGTATAACTTTGTACTAGCAAACATTCACCCGTCTATCAGTATTCTCAGTACTTTGATTATTGATCGTAACAGTGGTACGTGACACGATATATATATACTCTAAATAGCTTCGGCACAGGTGAAAAACCCCATAGCATTGAAATATTAAGTAGTTAGAGAGGTAAAACATAGCTAGATTTACATAAAGATTATTGTTTTGGAAATTCATAAACATTCCAATCATCATTAATATTATACGAAAATTTTTCGAACCTCGTCAAAATTGAGGGAATTTTTCTCAAACAATATTGATTATAACAGTACCAGAATGATTTGTACTGTTCCCAAGCAGGATTCGCATAACTATTCGTATTATCTCCTACTTTCACACAAAATATCAGCAAACAGTGCTCACCTTTTACCTCGTGATGTACGCAGGATGGACTTGCGTTAACTGTGAACTACACATATTGGGGGCAACTTCAAGATCACAATGGAATATCAAATCTCTGTGCATAGCGCACACGGAATATGGAAATAGAAGACTTACATATTATCAGAGGGGAAAAATCACTTGATATACACATCTATACTTATATAGCTTGAAGACGGTAGTAAGTAACGATCAAATATTATCATACACTATCCCCGAGGTACATTTTTTTTTTTTGAAAAGTGGGACGGGGGGGGGGGGGGGGGGGTCTTGAATCACGTACCCCTTTTTGAACGGAAAAGATAGTCTACAACTTGAGTTGCAATCCCTCTTTCAAAATTTTCTTAACTCTTCACCGTTAAAATTTTTAAATAAATATAATTACGAAACAAAGGATAAAATTTCTTTCCACTGGTCGAGTGTGTTGTTTCGTCCAGGGTGTTGGTAATTACAAAGACCGCATTCCGATTCCGTAAGGAGAAATGCTACACCAGAGATTTGATATGGATGGATGAAAGTGGAGGATTTGAACAATAATGTTTTGGAATTGAAAATTTTCAAATTTATTTTATTTAGTCAAAAAAAAATGCAGTTTCAGTAGAAGGCAGTTTGGAAGAAAAAATTAAAAACCCCTATTGGAGTTAAAAATCTGTGAACTACAGCTTACCAGCTGACGTGCTAACTTACTGAGCTACCCAGCTAGGCAATAATGACATCTGAAATGAATAGACAAATATTGCTTATATTCATCTTTCCATAAATGATTGGAAAAGAAAGTCAGCCATCATGACGCTGTATAGGGTACCTCCTTAAATGCATATAGTAATATATAGTGAAAATGATTACTGATGTGATATACATGTTATCGAGCCCGTCTGCATGTCTGACCGGAAAAAAAAAAAAAGATCGGGTTCGTTATATTTAATATCATGATCCAAAACAAATCGAAAATCTGCACGTTGGTTTTCTGTTACGCTCATGCAGCAAAATTAACAATACGGAGAGAAAACTTTACAAAACAGTTTTTTCGCACGATGGCAACAAATGACAGGCCAAATTTAACACCGACTTTATCGCAGTTTGTGAAAGAAGAGGTTTGCTATCTTCACACTGATGATTCTGTGACGCTACTTTTTCCTTCTCTCTCTCTCTCTCTCTCTCTCTCTCTCTCTCTCTCTCTCTCTCTCTCTCTCTCTCTCTCTCCCATCCACTGCTGTGAAATGTATAAAATATTGTAGGAAGTTGCACGAGGTAAATGGCTGTCTCTGAATAATGTAACATACAAAGATCCCACAGGGAAGGAGAGGTAACGGCATGTTTGTCCTTCATAACCTTGGAAAACTAACTTGATGGCCTTTAATCTATCACAATCAATATTGGGGGGGGGGGGGTTGTTTTTTTAATTTATTTATTTAATTTTTTATCTTTGTTGTTGTTGTTTTTTTAATGTGAATGTTTTTTGCTAAGTACACATACTAGTTTTATTCATAAATGTAGGTTATGGGAATGTGTGAAAAGGACAACTCGCCAAGTAGGATCCGCTGACGGTATGTAAGAAACACTCATCAGAATTTAGAAGGATTAGTTCATGTATAAGGTAATTTATTTCATGGGCATGGACTTTTTGAAGTTTCATAAATGTATATACATTATAAAAATCCATGTTAATTGTTTCATTTCTTGTGTACTATCTAAAGTTTTATGGCAGTTTTGTCTCACCTGTACATTTTTATTTGAAATATCTGTCTGTTATGTAACAGCTGTTGGTGTCGTCGCCATCTTGAAGCGGATGTTGAAATTTGATTGCCTTGTGTTGGTTCTGCAATATCGTCCACCAATGAAGACCTGCACAGTAGAATTTCCAGCTGGTAAATATCACGTGTGTAGAGTACTGATCAGATTGTCACTAGTGCAGCAAAATCCAATATTTGTTCCTCTACTGAGTTCTCTGTATGCCTCGAGAAATCCTGAACTTTTAATGAAGCACAGCAATTTTTTATGGTTCAAAATTAGATCATGTAGACAGTTGTCAGTATGTAAAATCAAAACACACTGACAAAATTTTAGCTTTCATCGATAAGGGTCCAAAAGGAGATTCCAAAAATAAGGTGGGTCATTTAAAATTATCTTCTCAAGATCCGCTTGGCCAGGAAAGTTGAATTTCCCATGAAAGCTTCCTGATATAGTGCAGATTCAAATCATGGTCTCCATGTGTAGGATGAGACCATGATAGGGAATCAGAGTATATCATGGGGATATATCAGAAAATTTTTCTCATCAATAACAGCAAGACCATAATTACTCATATCAATATGCAAGTATCCTCAGGTAGCGCAGTCCCGTGGGGATCCGGGTTGTTAGAATAGATCTTCAGTACCCCTTGCTTGTCATAAGAGGTGACTAAATGGGGCGGTCCTTCGGATGAGACCGCAAAAACCGAGCACCGTGTCACAGTAAGTGTGGCACAATAAAGATCCCTCCCTGCTCAAAGGCCATAAGCAACGAGCATAGGCCTGTATTTTGCAGCCCTTCACCGGAAATGGCAACATCTTTATACGACTGAAAAATTCTCAAGCGGGATGTTAAACAATATATAATCAATCAATCAAACAGGTAGTGCAAACTGAAGTTTGTTCAAATCATGGCCCCAGTAGGTAGGATGGGATCAATGTATGTGTGTGTGAGTGTGTATGTGTGTGTGTGTGTGTAAGATATATCTTTAAAAATAATCTTCTCAAGAAGAATAGGATCATGATTACTCATATTACAGTGCAATATGCAAGCATTCCCAGGTCACGCAGATTCTAATTTGTTAAATTGTGCTTCCTAATTGGTAGGGTGGGTCCAGAGTAGGTGATCAAAGTTTTACATATTAGGCATTTAAATAAATGGGATAAATCATCCTCTTAGGAATACCAGGTCCATGGTTACTCATACAAATACAGAAGCATTCCCAGGTAATGTATATTTAAGCTCGTTCAATTTGGGGGCCCCAGAGGTAGGGAAGGAAGAGTAAGCAAAGATCAAAGCGTGGTATGGAAATTGACAGGAAATCAATGGAGACCACATTAAATCCTATCAAAATACAAACATTCTTAAAGTGACAAAATTGGGGGGGGGGGGGGGGGGGGGGAGTGTTAGCTCACCTGAGCTTAAAGCTCAATGGAGCTTTTCTGATCACTTTTCGTCCATTTGTCTGTAAGCTTTTCACATTTTCAACTTCTTCTCCAGAACTACTGGGCCAATTTCAACCAAACTTGGCAAAAAGCATCCTTGGGTGAGGGGAATTGTAGCTTGTTGAACTGGAGGCAACATTTTTCTCCAAAAGGACATAATATCAAAAAAGTAATACACTGACAAATGTTAAAATCTTCTCCAGAACAAGCAAGTCAATTTCAATCAAACTTGGTACAAATCATCCTTAGGTGAAGTGGATTAATGTTTGTTCAAAGAAGGGTCATTTCCTCATCCAAGGGGAGACAATCACAAAAATGCAAAACTAGGGTATCACCCTTTTAAAAATCTTCTCAAGAGCTCCAGGTCCAAAAAAGTTCAAATGTACTTGGAAGCTTCCTGACATAGTGCAGATTCAAATTTGTTAAAATCATGGTACCCGGGGGTAGGCTGGGGCTGTAATAGGGGATCGAAGTTTTTACATGCAAATATATAGGAAAAATCTTTAAAAATATTTTTCTCAAGGCCCACTGGGTCTGAAAATTAGGGACTGGTCTGGAGTGTAAATTGCCCACCAAAGGTGTGGAAAATGCAAGTGGTCCCATGCTTTTTATGATTTTTTTTTCTAGATATAGGCGACAGTGAATAAAGAACAAACACACACGTGTTAATGGTTATTATCAAAAGATACATTAATATTTTTGTTCTCCATAGACTGAACATTCCTAAGAAATATTACAAGATACATTAATATTTTTGTTCTCCATAGACTGAACATTCCTAAGAAATATTACAAGATACATTAATATTTTTGTTCTCCATAGACTGAACATTCCTAAGAAATATTACAAGATACATTAATATTTTTGTTCTCCATAGACTGAACATTCCTAAGAAATATTACAAGATACATTAATATTTTTGTTCTCCATAGACTGAACATTCCTAAGAAATATTACAAGATACATTAATATTTTTGTTCTCCATAGACTGAACATTCCTAAGAAATATTACAAGATACATTAATATTTTTGTTCTCCATAGACTGAACATTCCTAAGAAATATTACAAGATACATTAATAGTTTTTTTTCTCCATAGGCTGAACATTCCTAAGAAATATTACAAGATACAAATATTTTTGTTCTCCATAGACTGAACATTCCTAAGAAATATTACAAGATACATTAATATTTTTGTTCTCCATAGACTGAACATTCCTAAGAAATATTACAAGATACATTAATATTTTTGTTCTCCATAGACTGAACATTCCTAAGAAATATTACAATTTTATAAGTATAGCTGCTATAGGTTTTTTACAGATTGTTAATTACATAAAGCTTAGTGACAGACACAAAGTAAGAAATCTTTTTGTTCTCATTTTAAATCAAGAATAGATTTTTTTGTAACTGTATTATGGGGTGGCTTAATTAGGATAAAGTTCCTACCTTTCTTATTGATTAGGTACCAGCTGGTTCTTTAGATGCCCACTGACAATTATTCATAATGGCAATTATAGACCTAGTTCTCAGTGATGTCTACCTGGTGACCATTGACCTAGTTCTCAGTGATTTCTACCTGGTGACCATTACAGACCTAGTTCTCAGTGATTTCTACCTGGTGACCATTACAGACCTAGTTCTCAGTGATTTCTACCTGGTGACCATTACAGACCTAGTTCTCAGTGATTTCTACCTGGTGACAATTATAGGCCTAGTTCTCAGTGATTTCTACCTGGTGACCATTACAGACCTAGTTCTCAGTGATTTCTACCTGGTGACAATTATAGGCCTAGTTCTCAGTGATTTCTACCTGGTGACCATTACAGACCTAGTTCTCAGTCATTTCTACCTGATGACAATTACAGACCTAGTTCTCAGTGATTTCTACCTGTAGCAGGACGGTAAGGATTGCCAAAGTGATATTTCAAAAGTTATTATATAAGAACTACTTTATCCAAAATTGGTTTTTAAATATAAAGATAGGTGTTTGTTTCCTTAATAAAACATGATAGGGAGAAAACAGATCTGCAGTCATGATAATTGGTGTAAACCATTAGTAAATTCTTAGTAAACTGGCTACCCCTCTAATCTGTCTGCCAAGTTTAGGTAAATTTCATTGTATAAATTTCTTATAGCAACACCTGTTATTTCATATCATGATTTATGGTCTAGTGACCTTGACCTTCTCCAAAGGAACAAGGCCATGTCAGCTAATTTAGTGTTAAGCCACGTATGATGGGGTCACAATATAGGGTCAAAATTATGATAAACAAAATAATCTAGTAAAAAACACAATGGCTGAACATCGACCGGGCATAGGTAACTGAGGTGTCTTTCAGTTATCTGGTGGCGTCCAGTTTTTTGTAGGTGGAGGAGAGAACCCAGATGCAATGTACACCAGAAGAGACCACCAACCTTCCGCGAGTAAACTGGCAAACTTGCTCACATAACGCCACGGCTGAGATTCGAACATGCGCCAATAGAGGTGAGAGGCCTTGTGATTTTGAGCCCGATGCTCTAACCACTCAGCCACGGAGGCCCCCCTCTGCATTGGATGAAGATACTCAATTGATATTTAATATGTGGCTTTGTCTTGGATAGTTACATATGTACAAATCAAGTTTGAGTTTCATTATGCTTGACTTGCTTTTGACTGAATTATCCTATCAGTAGTGGACTTTGTATTGCCTGCAATACACTCAGAATTCCGTTTTTAAACTCAGTTCTCACTTAATCAAGATACAAGTACATAGTAAGTTTTTAAAATCTCAAGATTTTAGAGTTTTCTTTTACAATTGACTTCAAGTAAAGTTTAGTTTGTAGTACCAGCCAATAGACTCTGATACCAGAATTTCCTCTGTCTGGACTGATACCAGAATTTCCTCTGTCTAGACTAATATCAGATCTTCCTTTAACTTCACCTATTTTCTTCAGAGTTTCTATTCTACATACATGTATTTCCTTAAGAATTGTTTTTCTCACTTTAATGGAGACATTGCCAGCTGTACATGGAAGGATACAAATTTTCCACCTAAGCATGGCACTTGAGGTTATAAGAGTGAGAGTTGGTTTTCTTTTTTTTGAGGAGGGGTGCTAATGCTTGTCATGCTGCTGTACATAGTTTTGAATGTCTCCTTCAGATGCTGGCTACTCACAATTTGTACATGATGAAAGTTTGGTGAGGTAGCAGTCTTCAAATTTTTTTTTACATTTTTTTGTAAAACTACATTTGAAATACCTCAGTTGATATAACCAATTTGTATATATATCATTTTTGTTGTCTTTTCAGGACTGGTAGATGCCGGTGAAACACCAGAAACAGCAGCACTGAGAGAACTGTATGAAGAAACGGGATTCACAGCCACTGTCCGACATGTTACTCCAGGTATATATTATTAACATCACTACAGGTATATATATCACACACTTATCACTACAGGTATATATCACAGACATCACTACAGTTATATATCACACACTTATCACACAGGTATATATCACAGACATCACTACAGGTATATGTCAGAGACATCACTACAGGTATATGTCACAGACATCACTACAGGTATATATCACAGACATCACTACAGGTATATGTCACAGACATCACTACAGGTATATATCACAGACATCACTATAGGTATATATCACAGACATCACTACAGGTATATGTCACAGACATCACTACAGGTATATATCACAGACATCACTATAGGTATATATCATATATATCAATATAGGTATATCACCTCATCACCTTAACTGGTGGCAGTTGTTGATTTCTCTGAGTACAACAGATTGTATTAAGATTATAATAGTGTGTATATTTTCACCTTCATCAGCTATACTTACTTCACAACCATTTTCATGGTGTTGCAAATGTTTGTAACTGTATTTTCATTCTACGACATCCACATAATCACGGGAAATGTATGTCAGTCATTTTGAAGAAAGTATTTTGCTGATTTCTATTTCGCAACAGAGCCATAAGATGATTTACAGAAAGACTACTCTTTCACTACTAACAAAGCCTCAAAATAATTGTCTGTTCTTTTCACTCGGTGAAATTGTTCCTTGTCAAGATGATTGATTGATTGATTATTTATTGCTTTCCACCACACTTAATCCTTGTCAAGATGATTGATTGATTGATTATTTATTGCTTTCCGCCACACTTAACAATTTTTCAGTTATCTGGTGGCGTCCAGTTTTTGTTGGTGGAGGAGAGAACCCAGATACAATGTACCTGGGAAGAGACCACCGACCTTCCGCAAGTAAACTGGCAAACTTGCTCACATAACGCCGCGGTCGAGATTCGAACACGCGCCGATAGAGGTGAGAGGCCTTGTGATTTTGAGACCGATGCTCTAACCACTCGGCCACGGAGGCCCCCCTTCCTTGTCAAGAGTTATTGAAAATAAAACTTTTGATTTGGCAGATCATTTAGTCTGAATTTCTACTTACAACTCCTTGTTCTGTAAAGGGAGTGGCCTACAAAATAAAAAAAATGAAGTAAAAGATCTGTATAAGACCAAACTTTTCTAGAATAGAATGCAGTCAGATGAATTGATAGAGACACTAACAAGAGATTTGCTACATTAATAATTGTCTTGACCAGGTGTCATACCAAAACTTTATAGAAGCATGTGTTCTGTTGCAGCCTTGTGTTTTGACCCTGGAGTAGGGAACACTACAGTACAGCTGGTGTCTGTGGAGGTAGGCTCTCGTTAACTCACCTGAGTTACTCACATCACTTACTGCCATTGGTTTTTGTCTGTCGTCAGGCGTCGTCCATTAACAATTTTTTTTTAACTTCTTGAAAGTACAAGGTCAGTTGTAAGCATTTTGGAGTGAAGCTTCTTTAGGATGAGAGGAATGAACACCGTGATGATATCATCTCCTTCAGGGCCTCCTGGGTGGACCAACAGTGCAAAAAATACCAAATTTCCAAACATCTTTTATTTTTCTACTCCTACACGTGTGGAAGAAAAACTAAATGTATGTTATGATGTCCATAAGACGTGAGGTGTGAAAATCCTAGCACCTGGGTGAAAGTTTTATGATCTTGGGTGGGGCCAATATGGCTATACATAGTTAAAATGCATTAAGTCTTAGAAACTATTCGTTTTCGTTACTTCTACAGTTGAGGGAGATAAACTGACTGCATAGTTACGATGTCTATGAAGCCTTAATCTACATGTATTTAAATTGTGAAATTCATTGCCCCTGACAAGGTCAGGGTTCAGACTTAGGGAAGGAGTCAGTATGTTTACATAGGGAAAATGTATTAAATCTTAGAAAATTTCTTTCTTTACTTCGGTAGCAAAAATCTCCTTTATTATGGCAATATCCATGGCCTAAATATTAAGGTCATTTGAAATTTAGGGGTGAAAATTTCAGTTGTGTTCTAGGATTGCATGCTTTTTTTGTGTCCTAGCTTTCTTGCATCGTGTACATTTGTGCATATTTTATATTGAAACGCAGGTAAAAGATCCCTCCCTGCTCAAAGGCCATAATCGCCGATCATAGGCCTAAATTTGCAGCTCTTCACCGGCAATGGTGACGTCTCCATATGAGTGAAAGCTTCTCGAGCGGGACGTTAAACAATATTCAATCAATCAATGACATTATACTTTAAACATTAAAAACCATTTTAGAACAAGGCCTCTCACTTCTAGTCGGCACGGGTTCGAATCCCGCTCGCGCCGATATTATCTGAGAAAGTTTGCTAGTTTACTTTCGGAAGGTCGGTGGTTTCTTTCCAGATACCTTGTATCTGGGTTCTCTCCTCCACCAATAAAAACTGGACGCCACAAGATAACTGAATAATTGTTGAGTGTGGCGGAAAACAAACAAACAAATAAACCATTTTAAAGTTTAAAACACAGAATTGCTGTTTCAATGTAAAATTTACACATTTCTAAATGGTTTCCTATCCATTATTAGTGATATAAATAAAGATATGATTGATGCGAGTCTGAAATGTGAGTACATTGATGACAGATTATTAGGATGAAAATTTCAAGCATGTTTTACTAGAAGAAGTGATTTATAGAAAATTGTCAACATTATGACGATTGCAGTGAAGAATCATTATCAATAAATCTGTGGAAGTTTTACTCTCCATGTACAGAATTATACACTGTACTTGTAAACAAACCTTGTGCGGGATGTGCGAGCTAACTTTGAATATTTCTATCTTCAGATTGATGGCAATGATGAGAAAAACCAAAATCCTATACAGAAAACAGGTGATTTATTGATATCTCACTATAGCTTCATTCTCTGATTACGTGGTTTCACGTGTGAAAATTAGCATGCATGTTAGAGTATAGCCCTCCCCATCTTGTGATTCCGATTTGTCTTAGGCCACAACATTTTTACTGGTGCTTGATATTATAACAAGAGGCCCGTTGGCCACAATGCTCATCTGAATCGCCTTGGCCCTGCTGTTTTGTTTGGGTTTTTTTGGAATATTTCACCACTTATTTATTTCCATGAAAAATTATGATCCTATATTATAACCCATCCTTGCCCCATGGAGTCATAACTTGATAGGGCTTAAGGCGCGGATCTAGCTTTTTTCATCGGGGGGGGGGGGGGGGTCCAAAAGGTCGGGGATCTGGGACCTGGTGCAAGGGTAAGCGGTAAGGCAATTTTCAAATTATATTATTGCATTGAATTTTGAAATCTTCACCAGTGAGCGAATAAAGTCGATCGAGAACGTTGATGAAGCAATATTAAACGCGATGCTAGAGTGAAAGATGACAATATCTTCTTTCAGATGGAAATTCGGGGGGGGGGGGGGGGGGTAATCCCCCCTCCCCGATCCCTCCCTCTAGATGTAAAACTTTGTATTTAACAAACTTGAATCTGCGCTACCAGAGGTTGCTTGTACATTGTATATTAATATGAATAAGCATGACCGTGCTGTTTTTGAGAATTTTTCTTATGGTTTGCTTAAGGGTCTCACCCCTCCCCCGGGGTCATTATTTGAATAAAGTTAATTCTGCGCTGTCGGAGGATGTGGGTATATGAGACGTGCAGATTAATATGACTAATCGTAATGTCTGACTTTCTTAAGAAAATGAGTTACTACAATATATTTACATAAAAAAAATTTTTATCCTATATCGTGGTCCCATCCCTAGGGGTCTTGATTCCAACAATTTAGAATCTATACGATGTCTGGAAAGTTTCACAGAAATTCCATCTTTTTGAGTCGTCTCGCGTAATGGCATCACGTCCGTCTTGCGGATTGTCCTCTTCACTATCACCGTCATGAATACACCACTGAATATAGTTTGTCAGTCAGTGTATGTTAATCGTTTTATTAAATAAATATTTGCAGTGGATATAAGATCCTTATTAATGTCAATGGAACACACACATTGTTTGTGAAAGAAGGTGAAAAAAAAAATAAAATCTGAATACAGGAGAAGGTATGTCTGCAGATGTAAAAGCAGACACTGATTGATGCCTTTAACTGAGTTTATGATTTGTTAACAATGTCCTTGATAAAACGTTTTTAAGGCACCTTCTCTGTTTTCATTTTTATTATTATTATTTCCCTCTTAAAAAGGGTTATAGCCCTCAATTTCAACAATTGTGAGTCCCTCTCCCCTTTGCTGATAAATGGATTTGAAATTAGCCCGGTAACTTATAGCTCAAGTGAGCGAATGAAACATGATTGTAAAATACTATGAGAACTTATCTTAATGATATGATGCCTATTGAATACACATGTTGTTTTTTTTTCATAAGGCGTCAAGCTTGCTCGAGAGTCTTCTAGCGATCATGCAAAATTTTGCCTCTACCCCGCCTTTCCGATCTCAATGAGCGAAATCAAATAGTGCCTATTGGTATTGAACGTTTCTTACAGTTCAATACTTTGAAACATTGAATTTAATTAATATTTTATGATATTTGAAAGGCACAATACCATTTCTATTGTTGATGTCATTGTTTATTATTGTATCTCTGTTCAATAGCTAAATAACGATTGTTTGGCAAGAAAATTCATTATTCGCGGATGGATTTACTACGAAACAGGTTTTCCCGCGAAATTTGAGTCGCTCAATCTCATTAAGTATTTACAAAATAACCTGCTCAAATTTGGTTTTCATGTATATCTATAGTCTCTTAGTTTCACCAAGTATCCTTATTTCAGATCAGTAGAAACAGATAAATACTAAACTGGATTGAGCATTGTCACGATTCGGTTCCTATTCCAAAACCACAGACTACTTCCAGCTTTGTTTTCGGTAATCCCGATCCCGATTATCAATTAAGCAAAACAAAAGTAGCGTGTGCATCGCGACGAAAATAACAGGTTATTTTGTGAAGAAACCCAGGCTAGGTAACATTCATTGGGAATTGAATCTTGTTCAGAATCCCAGTAACCTTTCTACATATTACGTTGAATTTTTGAATTGTTAGACATAATTGAAAACAGAGAGTTAATACCGTACAATTGTTACATCATACATGAGCAGAAGATACTTCTATAAACAAGTAGTCTCACTCTGAAGCAGTTGTATTCTTTTCAGCGTTTTTCGTCTGCAATTTCAATTTATTTATTATTGCCTTTGTAAGGTAACTAGTCCTGAGGGGGTATTATCTAGCAAGAGGAGGGTACATGTATGACCTTGTTAGGATATGCAACTTCAGTCCAAGCTCTCTTCTTCATTTCATTTTATGTAAATAAACACATTTTGCTGACATTTGCAGATGATTGTAATGCTTTATTTATGTACTTAAACATGAGAAAATGTCTCCTGTGGCACTCGAACATTTCTTCTCTTACTTTCTCTAATTTACCTGGCCTCTGAATTTATTGAGAACTCAATAATGTATATGATATTGCACTCGACGACTTTGTGGTCCTCGAGGCCTTTGATATTGTTTCATTATTTATTGTATAATATGTTAATAATTTAATTGACCAAGCTTTTTTGTTTTTTTGATTTCATAAAACGCTATGGAAGCAGATGAATCAGGTATGTGTCACTTTTAATATCAACACAGGTTTCAGTAATTCATTTTTTCTTGCTGAATAAAGGTTTTGTAAAGTCTTATTGAAGCTCTTCGCTATCAGTGATGAAACCTTATACTTGTAGCTGGTTGTCATGACAATGATGGCAAATTATTCAGTCCAAACATTCCGCTTATAAGCTAGAATAAGAATATCGCCTTAAAAATGGTATACTAGTTCAACTTCTCAAGGGGCCTCCGTGGCCGAGTGCTTAAAGCATTGCGCTCAAAATCACAAGGCCTCTCACCTCTAGTCGGCGCGGGTTCGAATCCCGCTCGCGCCGATATATGTGAGAAAGTTTGTCAGTTTACTTTCGGAGGGTCGGTGATCTCTCCCCGGATACATTGTATCTGGGTTCTCTCCTCCACCTACAAAAACTGGACGCCACCAGATAACTGAAAAATTGTTGAGTGTGGCGGAAAACAAACAATCAATCAATCAACTTCTCAAAGAATGTTGGCGAAAATGAATGTTGAACACGTGTGATGATTATATCAGAACATGAAGAATGCGAGACAACACTGGAAGATGTCACGCCTTACACACATAAAACGATTGTGTTGGAAAACCATCTCCGCTGGCCAGGGGTGACGCTCTACGGTTTTCGTTTGGTTTTGGGGTTTTTTTTGGTTTGTTTGTTTATTTGGGGGTTTTTTGGTGGGTTTTTTTTACACGGGAGAAGAGTCAGTCTCGGTCAGGGGTGGTGGGTATCCATTTATAGGTAGAGTCCTGTGTTTAGACGTGTGCCACGTATTGTCTCTCTATGGTGATTACTTTTGTATAATGATTAAAACATTACACCAGTCTTGATGCCAAAACCTTTATACCGAGTGATCACTTCCGTGTTTCGTGGTAAGCCCTGATACGTCAAGTTTTTGTTTGTTTGTTTGTTTGTTTATTTGTTTTTCTTGAGAATATATAGTGAAATTAGCCTGTTCGTTATTTTCATTTTTGTACAAGAAAATTTACCCAAGGAACGACATATGGAGACCTACATGATTTGAAAATTGATTAGATAAGCGTTTCGCTTACATCAGTCGATTAGAATATTTATGCATTTTCAGTTTTTCAACAGAAATGATTAATATGCGCTAACTTATTTATCACACAACAGTACTGCTTCCGGGTTCATAACGCATGTTCGGGAAAACGATATGAACTTGTAGCACAGGTTAATAACAATGCAAATTGTGCAGGGTCACGTGCTGACATAGATACAAAACTTTTACTACAAACGTTCTTCAATCTTATCATATTTATTCCTGTTCATTTGTTGTTGTTTTATAATGACATAGTTAAAAATTAAAGTCTTAAGACTGAATTTTCAATTTAGCAATCACTTTGACGTGTTTTTCTTTAGATCCTTTTTTTCTTCCGCTCAAGGACATTTTCAGACTATGCAAACAGAATCACAGAAATGGAAGTAACTAAAATATGCAGTTATTGATATTTATGTGATAAATAGAATCTTTCACTCGAGCTTATGACATATGAAATTTATGAAGTTCGTTACCAGATTTAGATAGTTTCCTCCCCAAGGCTCGATAAATATTAAATCTGGCAACTCATTTCATAAATTTCATACGCGATAAGCACTGGTTTAAGATCCTCTATCTATGGTTATACATAAACATTGGAAAAATATTCATATTCCAGATTCCTGTTGCCCTGTGGGGATCCGGGTTGTTAAAATAAATCCACAGTACCTCTTGCTTGTCGTAAGAAGCGACTAAATGGGGCGGTCCTTCGGATGAGACCGCAAAAACCGAGGCCCCGTGTCACAGCAGGTGTGGCACGATAAAGACTCTTCCCTGTTCAAAGGCCATAAGCGCCGAGCATAGGCCTAAATTTTGCAGTTCTTCACCTGCAATGGTGACGTCTTCATTTGAGTGAAAATTTCCCGAGCGGGACGTTCAATACATAATCAATCAATCAGATTCTAGTTGCTAGTATAAAAGTCTTTTGCTGAACTATTATGTTTTGGGTTATGTACGTTCAACGTACAACAGTTCCAATTGTATGGAGACGTCACTTGTTGTAAGGGTACTACCACAAATTTAGACCGCTTCATGACGCCCGGGGCCGTACTAATCATGACCTTGTCGTTTACATAATGTCATTTGGTAAAACTTCTAGTAATTACCTGATTATACTGGGTCATAAATATGTAACGGCGGAATTGTAGAATCCCATACATGACGCACACGTCACTAAAAGGACAAGATATCATGATCCTGTATCTATTAATGTAATTCTTTTATTATGGAAAACATCCGAAGAAATGAACTTTATTTAGATCGAAAAGAAAACATTGTTAGTTTCATTGATAGAGTGAAAAATTATATCACAACAACATCAGTATCTTGCACTTCGTATTCAAGATATTTCGATCTCTTTGTTTTGTTCAGAGTTTATAGAAGTTGTATTGGTTCCGCTGGACGACCTTCTCGAGAGACTGGACGGTGAGCAATTGACAAGCATACAACTATTTATAGATGTATTAAAAATCAAGTCCAAGGTTTACCCAGTAATTGGACTGTTCCTTTTTGTAGAATATTATAAATTGAATGCTTATAGTAAAATAATTGGACTTTTTCTTTTTCTGGACTATTATAAACTGAATGCTTATAGCAAAATAATTGGCTATTTCTTTTTCCAGAATATTCTAAATTGGGATACAGTGTTGATTCCCGGGTGTATTCCTACGCGCTGGGTTTGCAACCAAAGACATCTTAGTCAATTATAGACACTGAAAGACTGTAAACCCTTTTTATCCATTTTGTCTGTAGCACGATCAATCATCGCAATAAATATTGCATACTCTTATCGTTATTTATTTGAGTTTAATTGTGTTAGAAATTACAGGAGAGTTAACGTCAACTGGCATTTGTAAATGTAGGTGTACAGATCTCTCAAAGAGATTTGGTACACTCACCGGAAGTGTCAGGACATTTTCATGTTACATGTAAAGGTGATAACTAACAGTATTCAATCTCGTAATTCCTATAACAAATACAAATCAGAAAGATGTGCAAACACGGATCCCTGGACATACCAGAGGTGGGATCAGAAGCCTAGGAGGAGTGAGTATCACCTGTCGACCGGTCACACCCGCCGTGAGCCCTACATTCGGATCAGGTAAACGGAGTAATCCGTAGTCAGAATCAGTGTGCCAAGAATGGCCTAAAAATTGGTATGAAACACATTAGACAACATTTAGCGAAATGAAGTTGTACTTGCAAACTAGATCGTTATAACGACCGTAACATTTGCGAAATGCTGACCTTAAGATTATATAAACCCCTGTAACATCAACTTATTTCTCAGTAGCCTGCCTTTTAATTTATATATAAACAATGATTAAATAATCAGGAATTTTTACCATTTTTTATTGCTTCTGATTGAGTGAGACGTTACTTTCTCGGGTGTACCTCAGAGCGAGTTGACTTCAAACGGGGTCTTTTCAGGTTTTAGGTTGGACCAGTCATCAAGTCCGATTTTTTTCTTCAACGAATGAAATCGCCCCTTGCTGTAATAGTGTGGACTTGATAAACTAAGAAAATGGTAGAAGATAGGTTCGTCACGGTTGACGACTGCGAATTGCAAGGATGCCATTAATACCCACAGGAAGGCCGCCCGCGTGGCGCAGTGGTTAGAGCGTCGGGCTCAAAGATCTGATGATCCTTGAGTCGGGGGTTCGAATCCCACTGTGGGACGTGGGTGCCGGTCTTTCGGATGAGACTGTATAAACCGAGGTCCCGTGTCGCAGTAGGTGTGGCACGATAAAGATCCCTCCCTGCTCAAAGGCCCTGAGTGCCGAGCATAGGCCTAAATTTGCAGCCCTGTCACCGGTAATGGTGACAGCCGCCGGATAGCTGAAAAATTGCTCAGGCGGCTATAAACAAACAAATAAATAATACCCACAGGAACACAGATGTGGCAGTGAAACTGTTCCGGGGTTCTTTGAAAGCAACATCCTTCAACGAAAAGTTTAAAGAGGCTGACGGGGCAAGGTTGAACTCCTTGTTCTCTAAATTTTTCCCAAACGGGGACCCTGATTATATTGACTGACTTCTACTGATTATAGTTCCCATGGGGATACGTGTTGTTAGAATTGATCCTCAGTACCCCTTGCTTGTCGTAAGAGGCGACTAAATGGGGAGGGTCTTCGGATGAGACCGCAAAGACCGAGGTCCCGTGTCACAGCAGGTGTGGCACGTAAAAGATCCCTCCCTGCTCAAAGGCCATAAGCGCCGAGCATAGACCTAAATTTGCAGCCCTTCACCGGCAGTGGTGACGTCTCCATATGAGTGAAAAATTCTCGAGCGGGACGTTAAACAATATTTAATCAACCAAACGGGGAAATGTACCAAAAGAGCAATGTATTGCAATTAGACCTGGATTTAACAGATTTTTACAAATCAACGGCACAGCTGATATTGCAAACGGTCAGGGTCCAAAAGAGTTTTCGACGCAGTTTGTAACGAACGTGACGGTAATGGTACCTTCAAACATTATCCAGTAATGGAACAAGGGAGTATTAGAATTGATGGACTACTTTAATGCAAGTTTGGTTTGTTTGTTTTACATCCCGTCGACAATTTGTCCCTCGTATTGAGACGTCACCAGTTGTAGGTGAAGTACCACAAATTTTGACCTATGCTTAGCACTCAGGGCCATAGGACCCGTGATTCTCACTTCTAAATGCTGAACGTTTGGCGAAGAAGCAATCACTATCTATTTTTACGTTTAGGTTTGACTTAACGAACGGGGCTCCAACTTCCGACCTCCCGGTTACGAAGGGAACGCTCTAACCACTGAGCTACCGTGATCGGTCTTTGATGTAAGTGATAATATTAAACTTCTTGAAAAGATGTTTGTGGACATTATAATTTATTTCGTTGCGATGCTTGAATTGAAAATGGAAAATTGTGCTGCCACGAAAGATGGGGACGAGAAAATGTACATCTATATGGTCAAAGAAACTATCAGAGTGAGAGAAACACTGCTGAAAGCTGAGTGTATGCCAGAATTGATGACCACTCATGACCAGTTAAAATATTCATGCGATACAAGAAGAGGACAAATCCCCTGTATTCTGTGCTTTTTATGGACGAAAAAAAAAAGATATGTGATATAGTGTTGTATGATGACGTGGTAATTGGTCACAGTTCGCTAGGAACAATGAGAAAGCAAACTGTTTCAGCTGTATAGAAACCATTCTTTACGGGCTACTGCCTCACCATTCTGGACGAAGCTCATTTTAAAAGCAGGCATATTATGGGACACAAGGCAGAATCAAGCTATAAGCCATGCTCAGGTTCCACTAACGATGACAGAATCAAAAATATATAATAATAATAAATTTATTTTGTAAAGCGTAAAGTCCATACTGCTCTAAACGCTATTTAAACAAGAATAAAATAAGTGAAATGAGGTATATAAAAACAGATCGTAGTAGGTCCCAGATTAGTTGTAGCATGTGAACAGATGAGTCTTTAATTTAGATTTGAAGATACAGAGACTGGTGGCAGTTCTGATATCATACGGAAGAGCGTTCCACAGTTTAGGGCCAGCAACACTAAAGGCTCGAGTTTGAATCACCGTTGAGGTGGTAAATGGCACTCGTAGTAGGCTCTGGTCACTGGACCGCAGAATTCTGGAGGGAGCATAAGGTGTTATGAGTTCTTGCAGATAGGATGGGGCTGTGTTGTGTACTGTTTTGTATAGTTGTATATAGACGCATTTTAACATGTAACTCAAGTAATAATGTAATGACACAGTTGATTGATGGTTGCTTTGCGCCACACTCAACAATTTTTCAGTTATCTGGTGGCGTCCAAATTTATTGGTGGAGGAGAGAACCCAGATACTATGTACCTGGGAAGAGACCACCGACGTTCCGAAAGTAAACTGGCACACTTTCTCACATTCATCTGCGCGAGCGAGAAGCGAACCCGCGCCGACTAAAGGTGAGATGCCCTGTGATTTTCAGCGCGATGCTTTTACCACTTGACACAGTTTTGGTTTTTTTTATTTACTCAAATCACAATATGCAAGTGGTACAATACAATATCTAAACATAATAAGTAGCAACGACGGAGGAGTGAATGTAGGTGTGCAAATAAGACTAATAATATACATATACATACATAAATATGCATGTGTAAATACAACAGAAAATAAATTTGTATCATGGAGAACAGACAATATTGTATATTTTAGAAATAAAGATACAGAGTTTCTTCAGTTTTTTGGCATTGCAAGTGGACATAATATTTGGTCTTGTACAGTATTTGCGCTGAAGGTAATTTTTTCTAATATCAGATAAAGAAACAAAAAAAAAAGTTTTAACATGTAACTAATGTAATAATGAAATGGCACAGTAACTAATGTAATAATGAAATGGCACAGTAACTAATGTAATAATGAAATGGCACAGTAACTAATGTAATAATGAAATGGCACAGTAACTAATGTAATAATGAAATGGCACAGTTTAACATGTAACTAATGTAATAATGAAATGGCACAGTTTAACATGTAACTAATGTAATAATGAAATGGCACAGTAACTAATGTAATAATGAAATGGCACAGTTTAACATGTAAATTAAGTAATAATTCAATAAGAAAGTGTAACATGTAACTTAAGTAATGATTCAATAACAAGGTGTAACATGTAACTTAAGTAATGATTCAATAACAAGGTGTAACATGTAACTTAAGTAATGATTCCATAACAAGGTGTAACATGTAACTTAAGTAATGATTCAATAACAAGGTGTAACATGTAACTTAAGTAATGATTCAATAACAAGGTGTAACATGTAACTTAAGTAATGATTCAATAACAAGGTGTAACATGTAACTTAAGTAATAATTCCATAACAAGGTGTAACATGTAACTTAAGTAATGATTCAATAACAATGTGTAACATGTAACTTAAGTAATGATTCAATAACAAGGTGTAACATGTAACTTAAGTAATGATTCAATAACAAGGTGTAACATGTAACTTAAGTAATGATTCAATAACAAGGTGTAACATGTAACTTAAGTAATGATTCAATAACAAGGTGTAACATGTAACTTAAGTAATAATGAAATGGCACAGTGAAACTAAATATAGTATATTCATGTTGTCAATACAAAAAAAAATGTGATAGATTGATTATGTATTGTTTAACGTCCCGTTCGAGAATTTTTCACTCACATGGAGACGTCACCATTGCCGGTCAAGGGCTGCAAAATTGAGGCCTATGTTCAGCGCTGATGGCATTTAAGCATTAGGGGATCTTTATTGGGCCACACCTGCTGTGACTCGGGCCTTTGGTTTTTGCGGTCTTAACCGAAGGATTTTAAAAAGTCGGGTTTTGCACAGTAGAAGATAAAAAAAGTAGATGTTTTCATCCGGATTCAAAACCAAGCCCGGATTAACTTATTCTCCTTTATTTCAGATCTGCGTCTTGACTTCCAATGTGTGTGCCTCCTAGGCGTTAAAAACGTAAGCGAAGGGTAGATCATTCAAAAGATTTGTATTACGTGAAAACCTGAAAAGCGACGATGACTTTAATCTAGAAGTGTTTGAATTCATATAAACCTTTTTTTTTGTTTCCCACTGTTACACATATGCTCAGTTTGTGTTATGGTGACGTCATGTAATGGCTTAATTCTGAGTCGTGCCATTTTCAGAAGCAGCTGTTACAAGAGTTGTCTCAACTTCCCAGTACTTACTCAAGTTTCACTAATTGACCGAGACAATGACTACTCGGGGTGGCGGAGTAGCGTACTCAACGACGTTAAGGCTTCCTGGGAAAATCACAGCACTGTATATAGATTACCTCTGTGCACGTCATACCATAGAGCGTCACAATGTAAAATTCTGTTTCGACATACCGATTCTTGTAGTTGTATCGCGGGCGAAATGTCACAATATTTGTCCCGTTAAAATGCATTAGAGCTAGGGCTTGCGGTCAATATTGTGACGAAATATTTGGGACGTATCTCTATCATATCCTTGTGCATGTAGAAAGTATTGGGATGCTACCTGTATTTATACATGCAAAAAGCCTATACTAATCGGTGGGATTGATTGATTACATATTGTTTAACGTCCCGCTCGAGAATTTTTCACTCGTGGGGACTTCACCGTTGCCGGTGAAGAGATACAAAATTTAGGCCTATGCTCGGCGCGTATGGCCTTTGAGCAGGGAGGAATCTTAATCATGCCAGACCTTCTATGACAGAGGACTTCGTTTTTGTGGTCTCATCCGAACTACCGTCCCATTTAATCGCCTCTGACGACATGCAAAGGTACTGGGGACCTTTTCTAACCCGGCTCCAGACGGGGAGAAAGGCAGGGTGTAAATCAGGTAGTATTTCAACTATCATAGGAATTTTCCGATTATTTCCTTAAGAAAACAGGTAGTTTGGGGAGAGATCGCTTCGCAACACGTGTAAAATAAACTTTGTTTTTAATAGATCGTTTTGAATTTATTTGTCCTTGCCATATGTAACTTTACAATACCATAAGCGCATATCTTAATGTTAGCTGGTCTAGTGATCCAAAGCAGGTGATGATCCAAATTTAAGTAACCATGTGATAGGATTGTATCACTAGTGTTTCATTTTTGTACGCCCATTTTCAGACGGGTCGTATTATGGTACAGCGATGTGTGTACGTCCGTCCGTTCGGGGCTTTCTATTTCTACTTTCCTTTCTCTTTCATATATGAAATTGAAACTTGTTATGTAGTTTCTTTATGTGTAATTGTGATCCATTTCGATATTTCTTGACCGAGTTTTGCCTCTTTTCTCGAAATTAATGTTATATGGAGGGTACATAATTTGTCCGTCAAACTCCTTTCACAGTTTTCAAGTAAGGACCTTCATATTCTAATGAGTTTTGCGTTTGAAGGAGTGTGTGTTGAACTAAGGTGTGCCCGTTATAGAAATGGCTTTAAAATTTATGTAAATAATCAATAGATTTTTTTTTTATTCCACGTGTATTATTATAAATGAATTACCTTGTGCTTGCTTTGTTCATGTATAGCATTGTGAAATAGTGTGCTGCCGATCCCCCACCGTCTACCTTATAGTTACTTCATCTAGACGTGTATACCGTGCATGGTATGCAAGTCGTTTCCGACGCCAACGAAATGTTCTTACTTCAGTAAATTTGGGCATAAAAAACCAAAATTATGTGAAGCTAATTAATTGGGTTAGATTGAATTATACTAGTATTATATGTGATGTATTGGTACTTTAATATCAATTTTAGTTGCGTAAGAACTATTTTCCAGTCATAATTTTGGTTGGATTTCAAACGGAATCTATTCCCGTTGTACGTTGGACGAGGATATAAAAAGGAGAGCGCGCGTCCCCATGGGGAGTCCAACTTTTCCTACAATCTACCTAAGATAGACGTCGGTCTTATTTATTAGGTTTTAGTTAAAAGCGGATGAAGTAAAGTTATTATGCGTAATTTTAGCGAGTCGTAATAATTACTGATAGGCATATTTTTCTGTTACAATTTTAAGAAGACGACATACTTGCAGGATATTTTTGAATTGTGTTCAGTGCCATAATTTATTAAATCTGTTTGTTATTTCGTTGAATAAACGTTAAAAAATAAAATCCATCTCTTTATTGCTTGATAGTAAATTATTTGGTGTATATCGCGAACGACCATTTGGCATACTCTGGCACTTTACTTCACATTCAAGAACTGAATCTACCAAAATATATTTTAAAAATATACTTTGGTATTGCAATTGGTCTTCGTCCGTCGTCGTGCGTTAGCAATTGAACATTTTTAACTTCTTGGTAATTACCATTACAATTCTTTTCAAATTTGGTATGAAGCATCTTGGGACAAGGCGGACATAAATTGGAAATTTTAGGACTCTTGTACCCCTAAGGCCCAAAGAGCGGGGCAAAATCTGCCACAAGTGACCAATTTTTACAAATCTTCTCTAGAACAGCACATTTGTAAGAATAAATACACGGTAATGTAAAACAGGAAGACTTCTACCAAAATTTGAAATTTTAGGATCTCCGGGGTAGATTGAGCTTTTGACCCCAAGGTGGGGCCAAATTTGGTATATGGAATTCATGGGTAAATTTTTTTTTTTTTTTATTATTCAATGCTGTTGATGCCATTATGAAACTAAATGGATATTTAAATGGAACAGGTAGCCCTTTACCAAAATTGTAAATTTCATGATCTCTGGACAAGGGGTTTTGGTATGAGAGTGGGGCTAAAATGGTCAGTGATTAAATGTGTTAACAATTAAACATTTTAGAATTCATGATAATTACCATTACCATTTCAATTCTTTTTGAATTTGGTATGAAAAATCTTTGGAACAAGGCGGACATAAATTGTAAATTTCAGGACTTCATTTCGATGTTGACAAGTTTTCCCTGAGTCTTAACATCCAAGTCTTATATGTTTGAATCACCAGTGCATATACAGATGTAGCAAGGAAAGCGAGTATGAAATCGGCAAATGCGAGTAAATAATGTTAACATGGTCGCTGTCTAAATACTACTTGATAGAGTTATTTTAAAATGTCTGTAATTGGCATTGTTTTATAATAAACTGTGCAATTATTTTTGGATTAGAAAAAGTATATGATACACATGGTATAACGTTGACAACTAATCATACTGTACGTCTTAAGTGTATTTCGAAAATATATATTTTTATAATTCATATATATATATATATATATATATATATATATATATATATATATATATATTTACACAACATTAGCAAGTGTAAACACACCATTATATAAGTACCGTACTTGATTTTAAAAAAAAATGATAAAGCAATGTAATTCATTTAAAGTTTGGAATTACAATATTTTATTATGTGTAATTGCAAAATCAATTAACTTCGATTTTTTATTTTTTTTTAAATCTAAGAGTTGGTAGAAAGAGGTTCCACAATTATATGTTGCTACAAGGTCAGTATTTATATCCAAGGTGCGAGTGTATAATTTGTGAAATGATGACGACGAGAACAAAATGCATACACTGAATGCCTAGCTTCAATATGTATATAACCATTTTCTCACAGTTAATTGGTTCTCTATACAGGAACAAAGACCGGTGACCGTTTCTTGACTTTTGTTTTTATATGACAAAGTCTCTGCTCCGAAAAAAAAATGACCACGTTTTTTCTTCACACCTCCTTTCAAACAAATGAAAAACAAATCAGTCTACATCCTTTCTTCTGGCAACTAATACACCCTTAAACGGGGGAAAAAACCCAATGCAATGCTATCCACAAGCCCTTAACGTGATAACTGGCTTTTTTATCAATTAAATCTAGTCCGTTTATGAAATGGTTATCAATTGTTTTTAAAACTCCTCGTTCGGAGGTCGCAAATATTGAAAGTAGGTTCGCAAATTGCAAAACTTGAATTTCGTAGATTTCAAATTCGAAAACTACGCAAAAATAGTTTGTTTAAAACACATTTAAAGTCATGTCAGGGATGGAAAGAATTAACTTTGCTAAAAACAAGAAGTGAAAAGTTTAGAAATATGGAATGAGTCCTTTTACTACTCTCTCTCTCTTCATCATGGATATCTTACGTTTAACAAGTGTATCCAGGACATGATGTGGTCATCTGGAAGCATGATATACATTGATGGTAATTCTTGCCTCCCTTTTAACGCTGTTTTATATTCCCAATCATACCTGACAATGCATCTGTCACCATACACAGTAGACCCCGCATATTCCCAGTAGACTCCGCGTATTCCCAGTAGACTCCGGGTATTCTCAGTAGACCCCGCGTATTCCCAGTAGACTCCGCGTATTCCCAGTAGACCCCGCGTATTCCCAGTAGACCCCGCATATTCCCAGTAGACTCTGCGTATTCCCAGTAGACCTTGCGTATTCAAAGTAGACTCCGCGTATTCCCAATAGACTCCGAGTATTCCCAGTAGACTCCTCGTATTCCCAGTAGACTCTGTGTATTCCCAATAGACCCCGCGTATTCCCAGTAGACTCCGCTTATTCCCAGTAGACCCCGCGTATTCCCAGTAGACCCCGCGTATTCCCAGTAGACCCCGCGTATTCCCAGTAGACCCCGCGTATTCCCAGTAGACTCCGCGTATTCCCAGTAGATTCCGCGTATTCCCCGTTGGAATTAGTACAATACGTGTATCACCATGAAATACTACCGCTGTCCCCGATCCCATGCAGAGAACTTCATTTCACCGTGGTACTCCAGACTGTCTCCTACAGCACGGTATCCATAACTGTTATCAACGTAAACTGACAATCGATGAAAATCTTTAACATTACATTCTGATAATATTTAATTTCATGTACCACTGGCTTGTATTAATATTATTGATTAAGTTGAACAACATTTTAAATTGGAACATCGAGTTTATTGCACAGCTCACAATGTTCGATTTCAATCTATCACGCGTCCACGGATATTCTTTTTCAAGTTTGGCAATAGGAAGAAGTTAAGAAGTTACTAGCATCTAGGTCAGTCGAATTGGTAGGATGTAATATTAATGCATAGCCGTTTCGCTCTACAGCAGCCATTGCAACTTTGCAAGTGTGGACTCTCGTGCTGTCCTGTTGCAGCAAAACAGCTTTAGAGAGTTTACTTCGGCGTTTTTCACGGATGGCGGTTCTCAGCTGATCTAGAAAATTTGCATAGTGCACTTCATTTATTGTACTTCTCTTGGGTAAAAAGTCCAACATAATAGCGCCATTTGCGTCCCAAAATACTGTGGCCATCACCTTGCCAGCAGATGGTTGCGTCGTGAACTTCTTTGGTTTCGGGGACCCCAGCCCTACCCACTGACGACTCTGAGCTTTATTTTGTGGCTCATAATAAGGAACCCAAATCTCGTCCACAGTCACCAGACACAACAGAAAATCATATATTGATTTAATATGGTTCAACAAGGCGCTGCATATTGATGCTCTGGTTGTCATCAAGAAATCAAAAACTTGTGATATTAAGAAATCTGAAAATTTTATCTAAAGAAAAATCACAAATAATTTTACATTAACTTATTTTCAAAATGTTGCAAAGGTAATGATATTAATAATTTAGAATTGTCACTGTCTCCTTTGTTGGATACGATTGCAAATTTGTCTATAACCCAGAAAGACACAGATTTGTCCATGCTTCTACGGGTATATTGTTTATTCCAATAAGACACAAATTTGTCCATGCTTCTCTGGGTGTATTGTTTATTCCAATAAGACACAGATTTGTCCATGTTTCTATGGGTGTAGTGTTTATTCCAATAAGACACAGATTTGTCCATGCTTCTACGGGTGTATTGTTTATTCCAATAAGACACAGATTTGTCCATGTCTCTATGGGTGTAGTGTTTATTCCAATAAGACACAGATTTGTCCATGCTTCTACGGGTGTATTGTTTATTCCAATAAGACACAGATTTGTCCATGCTTCTACGGGTGTATTGTTTATTCCAATAAGACACAGATTTGTCCATGTCTCTATGGGTGTAGTGTTTATTCCAATAAGACGCAAAACTCGTTCATGAGTATATGACTTCGTTGTGCGGGCCTGTTGGGGTATTTCTCTAACCAGAACCGTCTCGCATGTTTGTCAATGCTATGTTATGTCACTATAATGATAAATTAAAGGAATTACCATCTTATGCTTCAAATTATTCTAAAATTTCAGAATGGTAGGAGGGCGAGTCAATTAGTATCCAGCTTATCCTATTTCCGATTGACAGGGACGATCACGATTTCCATGCCTTGTTTCAATACATGTTTTATATCTGGTCTGATTTTCCCTTTTATTAAAGACTAAAAAATGAAGTGCGAAACACTCCTGAAGAATGTTTATTATTACTATTATTATTATTATTGTTATTATTATTATTATTATTATTGTTATTATTATTATTATTATTATTATTATTATTATTGTTATTATTATTGTTATTATTATTATTATTATTATTATTATTATTGTTATTATTATTATTATTATTATTATTATTATTATTATTGTTATTATTATTATTATTATTATTATTTGTATAGTGGATTAAATTATGACACAATATCTATGTATTTTATTGTACATGAAAACATAAAACACCGGGGAATAATGTTTTATTAAATTAGCATACAGTGTTTAATCATTTTACCTAGATGTATATCAATTTTATTTCATGTATTTTTAACCTTCAGTCATCTTGGTGTCCTCCTGAATCTTTTGTTGTTAATATTACTTTCATTTGTATTCTAGTGTCTGTAAAATTGTGTAATTTGAATTGAAGCGTTTTAATCCTTACCATGTTTACTGTATCACAGGCTTTTTGTTAATGTGGTCATGTGATATAATTTTTATCATGTTCAGCGCCTTAGGGTAAATTTATTTTTATATAGGGCGCTATATAAATGCATATATTATATTATTATTATTACAAAATGAACGATGATAATTTTAATTTTAATCAAGATATCTGGTTCACGATCATTTCCATCCTTTGAACATTACTCCGAATCCTTGTGTATACCCGTAGTGATCTAAAAAAAAAAACAAAAAAAAAAACAAAAACAAAAAAACCCAGAATATAAGACTCTCTTTAAAGAGATATACGGTAATTCCACCCGGGGGTTGTGGAAAAAAACGGCTCCGACTTTCTGAACCCCGAGAGGGTAATTGCCTTATTTCAGGACTACTCATGGGGCAATATGTTCAGGCGCATAACAAAAGTGTATGCAAAGTACGGCTGGGGCGAGGGGTCTAAGATCGACCTTAAGATCCCCAGTGGGTCTAGAGCGAAGTCCTGAAGGGGGCGTAGGGAAGCTCCTCCGTTTTATCTATGCATCTCATTAAGTTTCTTGTCAATTTCCAAAACAAAAAGAATTCACAAAATTATTCTCTGAAGTGTTGTATTATACCAACTCATCGTGTGTATTTCGAATGGCTTTACATTTTTTATGAATTTTGTCATTCACTTTTTTCGTTTTCGTATGGTAATGTTACTGATAGCAAAGATATCATAAATATTATCCGTCTTCTACTTATAAAGTAATATTTCATGCATTTTACAATATATAGGTATTGTCGTTCATCCAAACTCATATGATTCAACTTATAAAGTGAAGCAAATGTAATTTAGTAAATTTTTGGCAAAATATTCATAAGCTTTCCAAATTCAAAATGAGCTGACCAAAAAATACAAATTTTCTCAGTGTTTGAAATTCGCTTGATCCGCCACAATGATTGTCTCGGGTAGAAAGTTGAGTACTTTCATACGAGTTGTCGTTCTTTGTTTTTGTTTATAACTCACAATATCAGGTTATAAAATTATAATGATTTTACTTTTCTGTAGAAGCTGAATGATATAATTTCTATACGTATATCTTCTTAGAATCAGCTTATTTGCAGTGATTTGATCTCTCCTACTAATCTCAGGGAACATGTAGGACTCGCCTCAGCTCAGGCTTGTAGAACATGATTTAGTGTGCCCCCGAGTTAATTTCCGCTTCATCTGTCGTTACATGAAATACTCGGTAAACATCACTAGAAAACAAAATGTAATAGTTTTATCTCATTGGGGGAAAAAAATGAAAATGATCCGTTCTGCAAGAGTATGTTAACCATGATACAGTTAAGGAAGACTGTTACTGGTAGAATGTAGAAGAGGCTTGTCGGTAAAATTTTGATGTGAGCGATGTAATATCCAGGTACATATAGTTTTGTTTTTTATCGTCACTTAATCACACGCAACAAGTGTATATTTTGTCACTACCTTCCCCAGTCAAACAGCTTCAATTAAAAAAAACAAAAAAATGCAATGTTTGTCCAGAGTTATCGTTCCTTACACTCGTCTGTGTGAGTGTATGAACTCAGGTTAGGAAGAAATCCATGGTAAAATGAGGTTTTCAAGATGAGTAAGAGGAAGGAAGAAAATACAACGGATCAGACCAGAATTCGAACCCGGTTCCCCAGAGTCTCCAGTCAGGTACTCTATCACCTGACTGAACTATTTGGCCACTGACAATCAAACCCATCTGACTGCCACATTCTTACCTCCTAAAATGTATTCACATCTTTAATGTTTAAGTAGCCAAATTAAATCCAGAACCCCAGCTTATATCTCCCAAGAAAATTTCAAACTTAATAGGAATTTTCTTTCATCAACATTTGAGCAGTAGTTGCATTCTCTCCCTTCTAGTTGCAAAAAATGTAACTACTGCTCTTTTGACCTGTCAGTTCCAAGGGCTGAATATATCTGCCAGAGGAGAAAATAAAGAGAGATTCCTGGGTTGATGTTTTCAAGGGGTGAAGATGTTTAAGGAGGGAAGAATGTGGTGGTCAGATGGGTTCAATAGCCAGCGGCCAGATAGCTCAGTCGGTAGAGCACCTGACAAGAGATTCTGTGGGCCTAGGTTTGACTCCTGGTCTGGCCTTTTCTCCCTCCCAGTTACAGCCGTACAATAATGTGTTTTTGATCCCTCCCAGTTACAGCCGTACAATAATGTGTTTTTGATCCCTCCCAGTTACAGCCGTACAATAATGTGTTTTTGATCCCTCTCAGTTACAGCCGTACAATAATTTGTTTTTGATCCCTCTCTGTTACAGCTGTACAATAATGTGTTTTTGATCCCTCTCTGTTACAGCCGTACAATAATGTGTTTTTGATCCCTCTCTGTTACAGCCGTACAATAATGTGTTTTTGATCCCTCTCTGTTACAGCTGTACAATAATGTGTTTTTGATCCCTCTCTGTTACAGCCGTACAATAATGTGTTTTTGATCCCTCTCTGTTACAGCCGTACAATAATGTGTTTTTGATCCCTCTCTGTTACAGCTGTACAATAATGTGTTTTTGATCCCTCTCTGTTACAGCTGTACAATAATGTGTTTTTGATCCCTCTCTGTTACAGCTGTACAATAATGTGTTTTTGATCCCTCCCAGTTACAGCCGTACAATAATGTGTTTTTGATCCCTCTCTGTTACAGCTGTACAATAATGTGTTTTTGATCCCTCCCAGTTACAGCCGTACAATAATGTGTTTTTGATCCCTCCCAGTTACAGCCGTACAATAATGTGTTTTTGATCCCTCTCAGTTACAGCCATACAATAATGTGTTTTTGATCCCTCTCTGTTACAGCAGTACAATAATGTGTTTTTGATCCCTCTCTGTTACAGCTGTACAATAATGTGTTTTTGATCCCTCTCTGTTACAGCTGTACAATAATGTGTTTTTGATCCCTCTCTGTTACAGCTGTACAATAATGTGTTTTTGATCCCTCTCAGTTACAGCCGTACAATAATGTGTTTTTGATCCCTCTCTGTTACAGCTGTACAATAATGTGTTTTTGATCCCTCTCTGTTACAGCCGTACAATAATGTGTTTTTGATCCCTCTCTGTTACAGCGGTACAATAATGTGTTTTTGATCCCTCTCTGTTACAGCCGTACAATAATGTGTTTTTGATCCCTCCCAGTTACAGCCGTACAATAATGTGTTTTTGATCCCTCTCTGTCACAGCTGTACAATAATGTGTTTTTGATCCCTCTCTGTTACAGCTGTACAATAATGTGTTTTTGATCCCTCTCAGTTACAGCTGTACAATAATGTGTTTTTGGGTGCAGGCTGTATGCTCCAAATTGAATATCAAGAATTGCACAAATTACTAATGTGTTTTAAAAAAAAAAAAAAAATACATGTAAACATGTACTGTAAAATCGGGCCAGACATTCTAGCGAGGATATCTACCACCAAACGTTATAAACTCAAAGTCATCAAATAGTCAGAATTGTGTGGAGGTGTTTATGAAGTTTAAATAGTTCACAAAGCAGAATTTTTCAGTTTTGTAATTCGTTGGTTTTTCGACTCATATTTCCATATTCAGCGATGCTAAGAGCATTTCATCTGAATATTCTTCAATAACATTTAGATTATCATACTGAATCAGTATTACTTTTACCCATAACATCCTTTTTCATGCAAATTATATTTTATTCAATGTGTATGTTCAACAGTGAGTTGAAATGCAGCTTAGGACATGGATGAACGATTTGCAGCAATCAAACCCAGACTTAATTCGGGCTCCGTTGACTTGTGTTGCAATACCAGGTGAGTTGGGTTTTTTTTATACTTCAACTTTCTTTATTTCTCTTTACCAATAGTACAATAGTATTGAGAAAATACACATTTACATAAGAATTTTCACAAATATATAACATATGCATAATTATGAATAAAAACTACAACAGTACATTTACAAACAAAGCCATTATAGAGAGGACAGAGAATGATGGATAGCTTTTACGAATTTACTTAATTTTCTTAGCGTGACAATGTTACCAGAATTAAAGATAGATTTCGTATATAATGCATTTGGTGGTGATCGTTTTCTCCAATTAATACATTGATATCTAATTACAGAAAAATATATATATATATCTTGTTTAATGTACACTTTTGATTTGCTTGTGCAATGCTGAAGTGATTGATAGTTGTTTGATTTCTCAGATATAATTTTCCCCACAATTGATTTTTATTTTAATTTCCACTGTGAAATCTATTTGATTATGCCCTTGAATAAGGAATGCATAATTCTAAGGCTTCTTGGCTTTTGAGCATAACTGTGCAAGGTGCTATAAGTTAGTACCAATACTGATCACATTGGTCCAAACTTATTACACCTGTATTATTTAACCCTATCCAGTTGAAAAATTTTGTGACATTTCAAATTTTGAAAGGTTTGGCAGGGACTACATTTTGTGGCGGAAGGATTGTTTCATTAAAAACTTCAAAATTTGCATGATTTACAGTTCTTGGTTTATCCTGTATGTCGTCAATTTTTATACCCCTATATGTGTATTTCAGTTTTATGATTATCAAGTAGTTGAGACTTCGAACTAATTCAAATGTTACAATTCATTTATTTGGTTGATTTTTTTTTTCCCAAAACAGAACACCTATTCTTAAAAAAGGATAAATTAATTTACTTTAAATGTATAAAAAACATTAATACATCTATTTTGTCCAATAATTAAAAAAAATTAAGATCTATAACCCCACATTTTAAAATTCTGTTTTAAAATTTCAGACGAGACTTTAATCATTTATGTACACTTGATATTGACATTATCTCTAATATTTTATTTAAAAAAAAATGAATAAATAAAAATTTCTATAACATCAATTTGTCTGTATATCAAGTGAAAAAAGGGCATAATTTATTTCCAATCTACTTGTACTAAACAGTTTGAGATCTGTTTTGTTAGAAAGCATAATTATATATCTATTTTTTGTAATGATTGATTTGTGGTGGGTATGTTGTCTTTAGACCAACAGACAAATCAAGTTTAAATGAAATTTTGTGTAAAGTTTAAGTGCGAAAAGGTTAAGTTTAACACACTGTAGCTCAATAACAAGCTTTTTGACCCCAGTTTTTCTTTTTGATTCCCTAATTCTCCTTCAATGTAAAAATAAAAAATACACTGCAAATTCCAGAAAATTTACAGTACTTCAAAACTCAGGGGCAAACTTCTTTAATGACTCCTGCAGCCCAAGGGCTTTTGGGGGTGGGAAAAAAATTGTCTGATTTTCAAAAATCTTTTTTTCTACAACTGCACATGTGTAGGAAAACTTAATTGCATAGTGATGTAGAGCAAGAAAATTTCTATCAAAATTGTAAATTTCATGATCTTGAATTTTAATTTAGTTTCTTGTAACCTTGAGTCATTTCCTTGGTGGAGGTTCTAACTCCAGGGTGGGACCAAAATTGCAATAAATAATTCATATGTGTGAAACATTTAAATATTGTATTCTTTAATCTCTTGATACTTAATTAATCATGCTAAACTGAAACTGAAGGTATATTTAGGCAAAATAATCAACATGTTGATGGTGGCCATTATTGGGAAGAAGAAGAACAGATAGCCCTCTACCAAAATTGTAGATTTCATGGTTCCAGGGGTTTGGAATTTGGCACCTGTGTGAAATCAGAAATGGTCATAGTGATTAAATATATGTGTACACTCTATCAAAATTGTAAATTTCATGATTCCATTAGTAGAGGGTCGAACTCCAGGACATATAGTGTTTATGTGTAAAACATTAGAATGACAGATAGTGTTTATCATGTTTATGTGTAAAACATTAGGAGTGACATATAGTATTTATCATGTTTATGTGTAAAACATTAGAATGAGATACCTTTTTTATGTGTGAAATATCTTTTTAGATAATGCTATTGATACTAAAGTGAAACTACCTGTAAATGGATATAAAGTCAATGAGCAGGTGCCCTTTTCCAAAAATTGTAAATTTTATGAATCTAGGGATAGGAGTTTTGGTACCAGTGTGGGGCCAAAATATTGATGGTGATTAGATATCTCTGTTATGCGAAAATCTTCTTTAATTTTGATGATACAAAATGTAGAGTGTGAAAACTGAATGCATATGAAGCAGGAAGGGATGTGTCAAAACTGACTTTCACACCCCAAGGCCTTGAGTTCTGACTCGAGGCAAGTCCACTAGTTACGTAGTATTAATATTATATCTATTATACCATGTATATTATGAAAGGTCTTTCATCAGTATGGGTAAATTCAGGGATGTTTGTGTTTTAAGAACATATCTTGTATTATACTACTGCTGAATATTATTAGACTTTAGGTTAGAGAAGCAGAAAATTTAGGTAGATTTTGCAGCCCCTGCGACAACTAATACTAAAATAAAATTAAGATCATCCAGCGTATGGCCTGTCTTGTTGAGGTCTCAATAGAAACATTCACAATGTTCATTTCTAATGTGAATTGTTTGCATTTTAATCTATAGATACTTTTCCCACATTTGTAAAATGCTTGTATATACATAATTTAACACAGCAAAAAAGATATTTGTCAATCACTCTTAAGTTCATGTTGTTTTAGCAAACGGTTTCAGTTGAGATCCCTTCTGAAGATATTTAATAGATAAGAACAATTGTTTGATTAATACCTGAATGCATTTACATGTATGTCAGAGGACACACACAGCCACACACACACACAGCCACACACACACACACACACACACACACACACACACAGCCACACACACACACACACACACACAGCCACACACACACACACACACACACAGCCACACACACACACACACACACACACACACAGCCACACACACACACACACACACACACACACAGCCACACACACACACACACAGCCACACACACACAGCCACACACAGCCACACACACACAGCCACACACACAGCCACACACACACACAGCCACACACACACACACACAGAGCCACACACACACACACATACACACACACACACACACAGAGCCACACACACACACACATACACACACACACACAGCCACGCACACACACACACACACACACACACACACACACACACACACAGCCATACAGCCACACACACACACACACACAAATGCACACACACATACACACACACAGCCACACACACAAACACACACACACACAAATGCACACACACATACACACACAAAGCCACACATACACATACACACGTTCACACATACACACACACGTGCGCATGCACATACACACAAACACACGCACTGATGCATGTGCAGCCATAACATACAATTTGAAAGAATAAACCTATTTATTAAAAGGTCAACAGAGTCGATTTCTTCATCTTTTTCTGACATGAATGAAATTCTATCAATGATTTAGTATGTAAATTGTTAAGATGGACACTAAGTATAGTCCAGTAGTTGTCATGGTTATTGCATGCTAAGAATTTGTATGAGAATGTAAGATATCTCTCAAAGTACTGTACATTTTTATGTGCTGTACTTATTTTTGCTAAGCCTGCAGTCACATCAATCTGGTGAATTTGATACCAGCAGGTTTAAAGTATGTAAGCTAATTTCATGTGAGCTATATGTGCAATTAGCTGAAATTCATACCTGTGGACTAAACCAAAAGTGATAATCTGCGAAATTATGACTCTGTGGAATTAGATACGTCTACAGTATATGTACTTGTCAGTATATGTAGTTGTCAGTGGCTTCATAATTCAATTCATCAGTTCTACAATGATGTGTCAGCCAATGTATCTTACTTTAAGATGTAAAGTAACTAATGAATGAAGTAAATAAAAGAAAAACTATGGAAAATCAACTTTATTAAAATCAAGTGTCACCTCTCTGGTTTAACATACCAGAGTACAAGATATCTTATAAGGATTTTGAATGGGAATGGGACAGTAACTACCTAGTAAGACAAATTTTTAGGAGACTAACAACAGCTTACTTTTAGGTCCATGCCATGTGCAGTATGATCATACCGTTATGAATATTAGTATCTCACCGTTATGAATATTAGTATCTCACCAGTGGTCATCTCAAAAGCTTGCAGAAATTAGAAACAGACCATTCAGAATGATTTATGAAGGTGATCAGTGGGGAAATCACCTATTTTGAAATTATAATTGGTGCTAAAATATTTTTTTTTTTCATTGGGTAGACGGGAAAAGGGGTATGCAAGTCAAATCTATACCTGCTATCCACACTTCAGGTGCCTGTGCACTAAACTACTCCTGGCACCACACAAGTACTGGTGTCTGTGACAGTTTTACAAGAACATGAAAAACTGCATGGGAGATAATGGCATTGATGTCACCAAGGAATTATGATGTCCATCTGCATGCATGGAGTGGAAGAAAGGACTGTGCTACGGGTGTTGTACCTGGATGTGGCATGGAGGTTGTGAGGACATGTCCTGATGCTATTTGTGCAACAGAATGCAGTACCACATGACCTCTGACCTTGTTAACCTAGTACACAGATTCCTGAATGACAGTTGGATCTTTGCTTTTCACTATATCAATGCTTTTAAAGACCATCAATTTTTTCATAGCAACTTGCAAGAAATGTAATAAAATGTGAAAGTCTAATAAAATGAAATGCACACGAATTTATATACTGTAATCATGATGAAGTAAAGCTTGTTTATAAGGAATTCTTTGGGAGACACAAATTCAAAAATACTTTTAATTTTTAACCAAGAGTCCTTATAGCAAGATTTTTTTAAGTTAAACAAGTTCATTATAACATGCAGTGAAGTTTCTTAACAAATTAACAAACTCCATAACATATCATAATAAACTTGCTGCTAATGACAATAACTCCTGAATTAGGTTTGGGGAATTTAATACCACATTGCAGAATATTGTATTGTAAAATGTACAGATGTAAAGCCCTGAAATAGATTTAATATAACAATAACAAGATATCATTAAGTTCATTAATCAGTAATAATATTGCAAATGGTTTCACCCCGTTTAAAATTCTCACTGACACAGAAGTATTAAAAGAAAGATAAAAGAGAAAATGGTTTTGCCCAGTCTTAACTTCACCCACTGACAACATCAACACAATAAAAGGGATATTTTTGTGTATAATACATGCAGTTCAATGAATGATATTCAAGGGCAACAATTCTTCAAGATACACATTCTGTTTTGAACATATTTTCTTCCATAGTCACAAGATATACATCATTAAAACTAATGTGCTAATATGTGCTTATCTTGGAAAAGATTTCCACACACATATCACAACCTAATAAATGTTCGGGGACTCTGTAGTTTAGATATATTTTGTCTAAAAATACCAATTCTATGAAATCAAACTCATTAACACTGAACAAATTAATCAAATAATGGATACTAATAACTGTGAGCATAAAATGACACCAACTTTTCAATGAATATGAGAAAAATCCATCCTTAAGGTGGTTACTTACATGTACGTTTTCATATATATGTACTGGTTAGAAAAATAAAGTAGTGGATTGAAAATTTTCAATTGAAATAAATTGAGATACATACTTTGTTAAGTATAGATTTAATGCACACTATTGTACCTACATTTTTTCATTAGGTTCATTTGAGCTGTTAATAAGTATAAGCAACAGTATAAATACAAGTTTTTCATAGCAAAATATAAATCTATTCAAATACATGATGGTCTTGGTATAGTTTTTCTATGCAGGGTCCAGCACATCCATTCATATTACTGGTCATCCCATTTCCAACAATCTAGACATTACTAAGCACTTGGTTTTCTGCACACCAAAAGGCACATAAGGCTACTATCTTGACCTCATTCCATCTTCTCCATCCTACACTTCTTTCTGCTTCTACTCTCCTTCTCCAGGCTGTTTTTGGTCTCTTTGTGCCCATTTCCTTTCTGGTGTCCACACTAATGCTATCTCACAGATGTGGTTGTAAATAATGCACTATCAATGGATTATCAGTTTAGTTAATGCAAATATCAAGAATTATAAAATGCGTACACAATTTGTTCTCTGTTGGTGGGCATATATTTTGGTTGTTGGAGAGGAACCAACTGCAATGGTGGATATGATGCTACTGATCGAGTGATGAGACAGTCCTGCTGTGTCCACTTTCCCAGATGTTGGATTTCTGTAATTTACAAAAAATGATAAAGAAAATCAAAGTTTTATGACATTGCATTCACTAAATAATTCAGTAAATTTTTCGTTCTAGATATTTCAGCATATATTTTTTTGTAATTTAAAAAAAAAAAGACTTTAGAAGTTCTTTAAGTCCTCTTCTTTTGCTTTTTACAGTGTGCCCCCCCCCCTCCTTTTTTTTTTTAAGTGGAAGGAAATCTGGGTTGCATTCCCAACTATTTCTTCATTGATCATCAATTTTCTGGAACTGTTATTTGGAAAGTCAAGAGGCTTAATCACTTTGTTTCCTGAAATTAAACTTCAAAGTTACCTGTTCAGAATTTCTGACTTTAAACTATTTGAAATAAATAAATACTTATATTGTTTAAGTGACATTACATGGAGCGAGTGTGGAATTTTTATATACTTGGCTGTCACCTTCCCATTGCATGCTTCATGGATGATTTGTACAACACATAAGCTGCTGATTTGACAATGCCCTTCCTTGTTTTTCTCTGGTATTTTGAGTTTCAGTTTGAATTACACTGGTTTCCACCTGTCTGAATATTGAGGCTATCCTCTGATTTCACGTATAAGCAAAGTGTGGATATTACTGGAGGATTTTTTTCATAATTTTTTTTTCATATCAACATCCCTTGAAAATGCAGTGACTTTGTGTTTCCATTATGACCTTGACCTTCAATTCTTATTGAATCTTATCTGGGTAGATCTAAAGATTTTTTCTTTGTCACAGATTTATAATAACTTATTCCTCTTCATTACCACTAAATATTGATGATTTGCTGAGGTTGCCCACATTTCCATAAGTAGTGACTGGGTTGTAACATGTATCATTACCAACAATTTCTAGGATACTAATATCTAAAGTTGAAATAATTTTGAAACAAACTTAAATTTCCATTCCACAGACATATTTCAGTGTTAGATATGATATTTATTCTGATGAAAATGAAGAGAGAAACAAATACACTGGACAAGACAGTTACAATCTCCTGCTATGAGATTTCTTTGTACACCACATTATGTAAAAATACCTATTTGTTGTTCATTTTCCTAAGTCGAAGTAATGTTTGTCTTTCATGTTGTTTTTAAAAAAAATCATCAGCCTTCATGGAAGATCAAATCATTAAAATTGCATGTGATGCACATTATGTACTTAAAATTAGATCTCCTTTAAAAAAGAACTTCAAGTCAAATGCCATGGTTAAAAAAGCAATATGGTAGATACTTGATAGTGGGTCCAAAATAGCTTATTTACCTTCTTCATGTTTAAGGAAACTTCCACCAAAACAACTTTATCATTCTGGAATTTTACAAAATTTACTTATTATATTTACAGCTTAATATAATCTTTAACATGATTAAAAAAAAAACTTGCACCTTTATTCTTTACAATTATATTTAGTACCTTAATTTGTTAATTCAAACTGCTCAAACACACACAAGTAGATACAGCACCTGTGCATTTTATAATTAGTTCTGGTATAAACACTTATTGATCAATTGGACTTATCTAATTGTTTAATTTAATTATCACTATCATTATACTTCCTTTCACCAAATCTAATCAAGCAGTGCACTCCTCCTATTTTCACCATAACACTACCGGTACCCACTCCGGCCTCAACCCACTCCCATTTCATGTATGTCAATTTAATAAAAAACTTTACAATATCAAGTTTGGGATGTACAAAATTATAATGACCATTTCAATGTAATGGAGTTGTAATACACCTAACTGCTTCAGATTTGCATATTTCATTCAAAAGCATAGATGATGGTAACAGTCACATATCTGATCCCACCTCTGGTGTGTCTAGGGGTCCATGCTTTCCCTACTCATAATTTTGTATTCTTCATGGGATTTATGCGATTGATCACTGTTCGTCATTTTCATTTTTTCATCCACCATAGCATTACGAAAGAAAGGAAAAGAGTTTTTCCTTCAACGTCTCCGCTTCGTTTGTTTTTGCCGCCATTACGCACTAGCATTCCGGAAAAATTCTATTTACAGAATACGTCTCTTTCATTTCGTCCACTTTCGCGCGAGACTATGGGTTGTGTTCATCTGCCCGTGTAGCACATTCTTTTAATAATTACCATAAATATCTCTACCTTTTCAGTTAAATGGGTTAGAATAATACCAATGCTAAACGGAATTAAAGAAATCTATAAAATAAAGAAAAAAATTAACTGGTGTTAATTGTCTGTGGAATTAAGAACTAAAACGCTATTTAGTCAAGCACAGGTATACTGATTAATGATTTAATCGTCCAACAAAATTTGAAAACCATAAACCAGAGCTTAGAATAAGTTAATTATTATGATAGAATTTTACAATATTTTTATATCATTAATAAATGTTCGAAATAATTCAGAACATTGCATATTGCATTTTTCTATTTGCTGACACCCTCTCCCTCCTACTCTCCACTCAAACTTGTAATGAGAAGGGGTGGTTTTAGTCAGTGGGGTATATTGATGGGGGGGGGGGGGGGGGTGCATCACCTAAATTTGCTGATTTATCATTGCCCCTACTATTTGCTAAATAGAATCTAGCTTTAATATATGTACATTTGTAATAACTCTGAATTTTTAACTCCTGGTCATTTGTCAAAATTGAAATTTAGAGATTTATATTAAATAATAGTACAGACATCTCGTTTGAATCTTCTTTTTTTTTTCTTTTTTTTTTTTTCTTTTTTTTTTTTTTTTTGTCAGAAGCATATGAAATTTATAATCATTAAAATTAAATAACGTATACCTATTTAGATCATGGAATCATGGACAAGTTGAAGAAAATTGTAATCAGGAAAAAAAAAACTTCTTGCGGATAAGAGTTCTCGTTACATGTAGCACGACCGTCCTGCGAAGAGTGAAAATTATCGGCACAATAGCTACAGTCGTGCCGATAAACACTTCCTTCTTTTATTCAAAAATTGGTTGTATTCTATTCTGCACCTATGTCCCGAATGCTGATTTTTTTTTTTTTTATTTCATTTCCGGATGCCCATTTGAGAGATTGATTGATTGATTATATATTGTTTAACGTCCCGCTCGAGAATTTTTCACTCGTATGGAGACATCACCAATGTCGGTAAGGGCTGCAAAATTTAGACCTACGCTCGGCGCTTATGGCCTTTGAGCAGGGAGGGATCTTTATCGTGCCACACCTGCTGTGGCACGGGGCCTCGGTTTTTGCGATCTCCTCCGAAGGACCGCTCTATTTAGTCGCCTCTTACGACAAGCAAAGGATACTGAGGATCTATTCTAACAACCCGGATCCCCACGGGGCCATTTGAGAGAGGAGGTGACTAAAATTGTTTAGATAAAAATACTAAAAGTCTCATTTATCAGATAATTATTAGGTAACGTGTACAATACAAACATGATCCAGAAACGTAACCCCCCCCCCCCCCCCCCCCCCCCCCACATTTTGAGAGAGGAGTGGCGTTTCTGAATCATGTTAGTATTGTTCACGTTATCTAAGAATTATCTGATTGCGTCCTAGGGGAAATATTATTGATAAGTAATTCAAATAAATGAGACTTTTAGTATTATTATCCAAACAATTTCAGTCATCAAATTACAAGATTATGTCTTTCGAAATGAGTAAATTAAAAAAAAAAATAGCACGGGTTTCTGACAAATATCGTACAAGTGTCTATTATTAACCCCTTTACTTGTTTCACATGCCACAGTGTGTACTACTGTCATAAATACAACCCTATACCAAATATTACAAAAGAGTATACATGCATGCATACAAAATTAGCGCGGATCTAGAAACTTTCCAAAGAAGGTTTGAACCACAGGAGTAAATTCTAGAGATGTCACAACATGCACTTTATTTGTTAGAGAGATTGTGTGTGTGTGTGTCTCTCTCTCTGTTTGTGTGTGTGTGTCTGTTTGTGTGTGTGTGTGTGTCTCTCTGTTGTGTGTGTGTGTGTGTGTCTCTCTCTGTTGTGTGTGTGTGTGTGTCTCTGTGTGTGTGTGTGTGTCTCTCTCTGTTGTGTGTGTGTGTGTGTCTCTGTGTGTGTGTGTGTGTGTGTCTCTCTGTTTGTGTGTGTGTGTGTCTCTCTCTGTTGTGTGTGTGTGTGTGTCTCTGTGTGTGTGTGTGTGTGTGTGTCTCTCTGTTTGTGTGTGTGTGTGTGTGTGTGTCTCTCTGTTTGTGTGTGTGTGTCTGTTTGTGTGTGTGTGTCTGTGTGTGTGTGTATATGTATGTTTTTGTGTGTCTGTGTGTGTGTCTGTGAGTGTGTGTGTCTGTGTGTATGTGGTGTGTGTGAGTGTCTGTGTGTGTGTGTGTGTGTAAATGTGTGTGTATTTGTGTGTGTGTGTGTGTGTGTGTGTTTCTGTGTGTGTGTCTGTGTTTGTGTGTGTTGGGAGGGTATTATGTAGCTACCGATTCTTGACAAACTCTTGTACAACGCTTTAATCCTATGAATAAGAAGGTGAAAGATTTTGATACATGTGTAGGAAATATCGACGGGATAGTTCGGAAGGGATGTATACTTAAAAAAAATCGAAAACCTCGGTGCTAATTGGAGCCATAATCGGCGCATAAACCCTTACTGCGTCATTCTTTGGGAGATATGTAGTTGAATTTTCTCTCTCAAAACTGGAGGTATACCTGTACATTCATTTGAATGAAACAAAAATACAGCTCTCGTCATAGAACGAGCCGTACTGACCACAGGCAATTATATCGCTAGGGTTCGAATTTACTATTAAAGAGTAAAGGTATATATATATATATATATATATATATATATATATATATATATATATATATATATACAAACACTCTAAACACCTTTCCGAAATATTTCGACCATGTTACCGGTCTTCTTCAGTTATTACGTTGTTATGATCTCGTGTTACGTTGCTATGATCAATAAACACGACTGAAGACCGGTAACACGGTCGAAATATTTCGGAAAAGTGTTTAGAATGTTTGTTTTTAAATTTTGCTCCAACAAAAGAGACATATATATATATAGAGAGAGAGAGAGAGAGAGAGAGAGAGAGAGAGAGAGATAGATAGATAGATATAGATATAATTCCCCAGAACCTATTCTATAACAATGATAGTAATAGTAATAAAAGAAAAACCAAAATTTATAGGGCAGCTGTCAGGGGCCCTGACTAAGCTCCCTCAAAAATAACAAAAATATTTTCCTATTGTGTCACTCAAGGCACATTCTGTTCGTTCCTATTCTATAATGTACAGTCAAGGATATTTATCTAATATACAACTATGAATTCTATATATTGCGTATTATTTAATTATTGTTGCACACAATGAGATTTAATTTGTTGATTATTGCAATAAATAACATTGTTGATAAAATGATTTAAGATTTGATAATAATAATAACCTTTATTTACCCAGGATAACACAATTAGCATACAACTAGTTTTCATTGTGGTTCTGAGTTAAAACATATATACAAACATAGAATTAGTATTAGTTTTAATATATACATGTTCATACACGTAGACATGATTATATAAATAAGAAATAAAAAAGACATTGCAGAGAAAAACATACTACAATAGTACTAAACCTCATTGTATTTTCTAAACATGGTATGAAATTATAAAGGACAAGAATTAAAAAAAAAAAAACATAACATAAGACGAATATGTGAACAAAACATTAATTAAAAAATTGTTCAAAAAGTGTGACAAAATTAATATACCGCTTATGCTGCCATAAAGAGCTCACAAACGTCATCTGAGCGTCCGTAGATGACCCTTGGGCAGCCTAGCTAGGAGACAGGTTTCTTCCAGTGGTAGCGTGGGTTTTTGGGGAGTTTTTTTTGTTAATGAATTCGTATATAATATAATTTTCCATTTTCACAATATTGATTTCAATCACACACACAGAGAGAGAGAGAGAGGGGGGGGGGGGATACATTCGAATTTCATCATGAATCACAGGTGAGCCATTTTCAATCAAGTCTACTTACAGTTAATGTTTCACACAACAGTGCTAGCTTTTATATAATAGAAAGTACTATATTTGCTTAAAGTTAAAAGATGAAACTCGTGTTATAAAACGCATACATATGTATACTAATAAAGATAGCGAACACAGGGCAAAACATGCTATATGGGCATTTATGATTATTACGTTCATTTCTTACCCGACTTTTGACATATAAAACATTTGGAATGAAGTTAGCCGCTTCTCTGCATGGTATTTTTACTGGGTTTTTGTTTTTCAAATTCATATTAAGAGATAATGCATTCATGAGAGGCTTTGTATACATACATGGATGTGACCTTATAGAAAACCGTTGATTTGACCGTGCCGAAAACCATAAATTCTCTGAAAATCCGGATTATACTTTCGGTTTCGGTTTATAGATTTATGACACACGTGCATTTTCAAAAACAGAAGTCATATCCATACACAGGAGGTATGGAACAAATTATTTAAAGCAATAAAACTGAAGATAACACAGCTTTATTTTATACGTCTGAACAGGCCCGATGTGCTATGTGTACCGTGCGCAGCTCTTTCCATGAAAGTTCTCCGATTTGTGTAGATTCAAGTTTGTTGAAATCATGGTCCTCCTGGCGTAGGTTGGGGCCACAATAGGGGGTTAAAGTTTGACATGGGGATATGTAAAGACAATCTTATTTAAAAATCTTTTCAAGAACTGCCATAGAAGTTGAAATTCACATGAACATGAAAGCTTCCTGACATAGAGTAGATTCAAGTTTGTTCAATTCATAGCTAAAACAACATGCAAACAACATTATGATGAACTGAATATAAAGACATTTTTTATAGCCATGGTATGTGTGGAACGAAATTCCCATGGGTTAGGAATATTATGTATGTTGGTTGACGTGTGATTTCTCGGACAAGATTTAATCAGCATTTTGTTTTATTAACCCCCCCCCGGGGTTTTTTTTAAGAAAAGGGGCATATTGCTTTGAACTTGTCGGTCGGTTAGTCGGTAGAGCTAATGTTGTCCATTAAATATCATGAGAACCATTCACTTAATCATAATTTCATACGTGGGTTAGTTATGAGTAGAAGAGGGCCCATATTAATATTTAGGTCAAAAGGTCAAGGGTCAATCGACTCTGAACAAAGAATGATACTGTCCGCTCAGTATCTTGAGATTCTTTTCCTTAACAGACAGACACCAAACTTGGTACACTGGTACTTAATATCTTGAATTGTTTTGGCATGACTATCAGTTTAATGAATCGGGTAACTCTTCTTAATTTTGCACCACAGGGGGAGGGGGAGGGGAAGTTATTGTGTTTAACAAACATGTCCTGTTTCCTTTGTTGGCCGAATTAATAAAGATATCTTATAAAATATTGACGTAGTGTATTGTCTTGACTCCATTGTGCATATATTCTGAAAATGTTAAAGGGTAGTTTTCATCAGGAGAGTTTAGTTGTGTTTGAATGTCAAGGCTTTGTTTTCAGGGTCACATGATTCAGGTTCGTACTGGTTGGACAAAAGCCTGGGTATAACGGAAGACGAATCTCCTGCTCTGCGATTTCTTGTTTCAAAGATTCCTTGTGTTGCTGATATCGTTTACAGATGGTCTAAAACTCAAAACCAATCCATTCAACAACAGCTGGAAAACGGGGTGCGATACTTAGACCTCCGTGTGTATCAGCACCCAAAGAACAAAGAAATTTATATCGGGCACGGCCTGTATGGCCGCCGATTAGACGATATTCTTGAGGAAATTCGAACATTCTTAAAGGAAACTGAACGAGAAATTGTCATTCTTGATTTTAACCATTTGATTGGTGTTGATAATCACCAAGACGTTCTGAAGCTCATCACAAGCAAATTTGAGGGAAAGCTGATTCCTCCTACAGACGATCTGACGAATTTGACGCTTGAAAACATATGGAAATCCCCCCAAAGAGTGATCGCCTTTTATGCTGCAGATGTAATGAAGGACTTCCCTTCCGTCTGGTTTGGTCAGCGGCACATTAAATCTCCTTGGCCGAACACCACGAATCCTTCCCGCCTGAAGCAATTTCTGAACCACAACTATGACGTAGATGACAAGGCGGGGGTGGATGAATTTTATGTGTGGCAGGGGGTGTTGACGCCCACTTACATGACTGTCGGACGCCACATGCTGTCCTCTCTCGAGAAGGCCCTTGTACCCCACGCAAATCCAGCGGTTTTAGAATGGTTACATGATAAAGTCCGAGGCTCGTGTGGAATAAATATATGTATTGTTGACTTTGTTGAAAAATACCAGTATGTTCCAAGTGTTCTTGCACTGAATAATGACTCTCAGAAGAGAAAGACACAGATCTGACTGGTTAACAATTGACTCCGGGACAATAAAACTCGGACAAGCTCACTTTTGATCTAATTGTCACTTGTATAAAAGGAATATATGAAGCGTAAATTTAGACTTATAGATCAAAAATGAGCTTGTCTGAGTTTTATGGTCCAGGAGCCAGGGCAATGTTTGACCTCAGATTTTGAGTGAAGTGTAATGGGGACTCTATTTAGTTTTGAGGTTTTTTTTTTCTTTTGACTAAACATGTACTTGCATACATTAAATATATGATAATAAACTGACTATATGACACTAATATACAATTAACAGCGGAATGTCTGTATCGTTATGATTTGTTATTATAAACTCCTAAAGCCGGTCTTGTATACTTGCAATCTAATATATATACGTACAGGTATAATCTCACCAAAGTGGATTTTTTTTTTCATTGTGATGCCGATCCAGTCATATATTTTCTCTTTGTTTATATATATATATATATATTCAGAATTCAATATATTGAAAACTTAAACGGATTGATATGTATAATTATATACATGTATGTGATTGATGTGTTCACTGAAAAAGTCGAGTATTTTTATGTATATTATATATATATATATATTAATTTCCTGTTACAAATGAAGTTGATAAGCCGTGATGCAGGTTATATATAAAACTTGCACTATTTTAATCAGCACAGAACGCCCTGTTTAGGCCCTAGAACTATACTGGGAAGAAATTTTCGCGCCAGTCCATAGCGCTATATAATCGATACTGTAGCTTACATTGTCTAAATTATTTTAAAATGTGGTAATGCTAGTACGATTGGTAAATTGAAAAATAAGATTAGGAAATACTAACAGTGTTTTAATGTATTTCAAATCTTTCGCAATACGGCTTTGTACGACACACCCACACGTGACAACCAAACAATTGGCACTAGCAAGGCACATGTTAATTAAATTTTTTTTAAAAATAATGATATATATCATACATTGATATTTTGATCAACAATTTGATTTATGAACGCGCAATCCTTAGCGAAAAATGAAAATACATAAATAATTACTGTAAATAATGATATATGACACGTATTATTATCCATAGAAAAAAATATTGGCTTTGATAATCTAGTAGCTCAAAGCATTTTCGCTCTGCGCATGAAATCCATCGTTTACCCTGCGCTGTGCTACAAGAGATTGATTGATTGTTGTTCTTTTCCGCAACACTCAACAATTTTTTTCAGTTATCTGGTGGCGTCCAGTTTTTATTGGTGGAGGAGGGAATCCTGATACAATGTACTTAGGAAGAGACGACAGACCTTCCGAAAGTAAACCGGCAAACTTTTTCACATATATCGGCACGAGCGAGATTCTAAACCGCGCCAACTAGAGGTGAGAAGCTTTGTGATTTTAAGCGCGATGCTCTAACCACTCGGCCACGGAAGCCCCCATGCTACAAGAGATGTTCAGTGGTGGGTTTGTAGGTCATATAAAGAAGATTGATTGATTATATATTGTTTAACGTCCCGGTCAAGAATCTTTCCCTCATATTGATACGTCACCATTGCCTATGTTCGGCTCTTAGGACTTTTAAGCAGGAAGGAATCTTTAACGTGCCACACCTGCTGTGACGCGGGGCCTCGGTTTTTGCAGTCTCATCAGAAGGACCGCCCCATTTAGTCGCCTCTTGCGACAAGCAAAGGGTACTGAGAATCTATTCTCTCAACCCGGATTCCCACGGGGCCATATAAAGAAGTTCATATTGTCATACTATTATATTACATATACACAAGTATTCATAATGTATAGTGGATGCGAAAAAAATTTCTTAATGCTTACCCAGGGCGCCATGGGCCCCTGGTAATGCAAGAATTATAAAGTCAATATTGTATATACATGTATATAATATTCATGACAGTAAAGATGTAGATATATTTGTGAGAAAAATAGATTTAAAGAAATACAAACTTTAATTAACGGTATTTTTCAATTATCCAGGTATGCACCAATTAACAACTTTGGGTATAACTAATATTAATCCCTAAGATCTGAAGAAAATTTTGATAATGAATTTGCTATAAATTGGTATATTAAATAAAATTGTTTACAAGTTTGACAATCGCGCAGTGCCTCTCTTCCGAAATTTTCAGAACTGGTGACCTTCGTCAATGCACACCGTAGTTTTCATGCAGGAATTACTTCAAGAAGACAGTACGTAATTTATGAATGGATATTTTCTGCCGAATTTACGGCTTTTATTGCTTCAGATTCACTACTCTGAATCTACGAAGTTATACTTATTCATTCACAAATAAGATATCCTTTTATCGTTCAATTTATATACTGTCAGCTTGTATTGCTTTAAGAAGTGTAATATCTGTAAGTTAAAAGTTAAAAAAAAAAAAGGCGAAATTAGAAATCTAGTGGATTTACAATGTGAAATGTATTCAGATTATACTCTTATATTTGTTTTATTTACAATGTATTATTTTAACTATCATATTTTACATACTAGGGCTGATTGATATGTTGTGAGCCCCATATATAAAGATTTGAATTTTTGCGCATATATTGCATTATTTTTCAAATAATCCTCTTCAGTATCATACACTTTTGCCAGCGATGTTAAATTTTATAGATAAAATAAATTACGCAATGTTACTTTTAAAAAAGTCACTCTCTTCAGAAAGTCCACTACTGCATGCATGACGTCATATTCTGAATGAACGTGGGTACTGAAAATGCCATTTTCGGCTTTGAAAATAGATTAAAGTCTGATGGAGCGAATAAGGCTGATGCTCAATCAAATTAAAAGCCACAATCGTTAATGGTAGCCATGGCAATGACATATTGTTATAGGGCATTGTGCTGGTGGAACAACACTTTTAGTGGGTTTTCCGCGAAGCCCTGAGTTTGATATTTCCGCGCAACTGCCTCAGAAGTGATGCCTAGTATGTGCAATTGATTGTTTGTCCTTTATGGACATAATATACCATCAGGATATCATCCGCATCCTAGAAAACCGAGGCCATAACCTTTTCAAGTTTTTGCCTTCTTTTGGAGAGGGTGCTTCCGTTGTTTAGACTGTTGTTTAGCCTTTGGTTAAAATCATTTACTTGCGTTTAACCCATAGTTACAAATCTCTGATGAATTTTGGCAAGAACTACCGCTCAAATGTTTAGATTAGCACACGACGAAGTGCTTCTGATCAACTGTCTTCTGTCTTGGTACCCATCGGGCTGAAAGCTTTTACATTTGCAAGATCCGGTGTCTGAATGGAATGTACTCTTTCCCGTGTAATGCCAACTGTACTGGCTAAATAGCCTTTTGTAAACCACCTGTCAGTCATAACAATATCATGGACCTTACTGACCATTTCTGGGATTGCAACAGTGACAGACCGTCCAGAACAGGGGTCATCCTCAAGGCTCTGCCTGCTACATTAAATTCCGTCATCCTCCTTTTTACTGTAGCATATGAAGGGGGCATCTTTCCCTGGTGTTGCTACCATATCAGTATGGATATCCTTAGGTGCTAAACCTTTCTTTTGAAAATATTGGTTCATTGTTCTTTCACCGATTTTGTCCATTTTGCAAAAGTCGCCATGTTTACTTTAAAGTGCTGCCTCGTCGTTATAACTGACCAACTGACACCAGTCTTCGGGTGCATCGCCTTATATAGTCAGGGAATAGTAGGGCTGAAATGGGACATCGATGCTAAACTCCTTCAATAAAAGGCTCATGACATATCGACCATCACTCGTATGTGTTAAATATACTCTCAGGTTTGATTGAGATGATGAAACTTCGTCAGACAAATGAGACTTCTTTTGGAATCATTTCAAAAACATTCGAAATTCATGAAATCAAATGCTGTAATGCATATCTGTATGAATTAATTAGATGATTTAAAATTGTGTTTGAAATATTTGAGAACATTGTTGAGATTACTGTGAAATACACGTCAGAGATTATATGATGATATATTTCTGATATTTAATCACATGGAGGATTGATTATTGTTTTCCGCCACACTCAGCAATTTTCTCAGTTATCTGGTGGTGTCCAGTGTTTTTTTTTATTGGTGGAGGAGAGAACCCAGATACAATATACCCGGGAAGAGACCACCGACCTTCCGAAAGTAAAATGGCAAACTTGCTCACATATATCGGCGCGAGCGAGAATCGAACCCGCGCCGACTAGAGATGAGAGGCCTTGTTATTTTGAGCGCAATGCTCTAACCACTCGGCCACGGAGGCCCCATCACATGGAGGAGAATTCGTTTGAGGACATTCATGAGATTATTGAGATATATTCTTAGAATAATGTTTTGTAACCTCTTTTAACGCGGCCTTCGTGGCCGAGTGGTTAGATTTTTTTTTTTGTTTGTTTATAGCCGCCTGAGCAATTTTTCAGCTATCCGGCGGCTGTCACCATTACCGGTGACAGGGCTGCAAATTTAGGCCTATGCTCGGCACTCAGGGCCTTTGAGCAGGGAGGGATCTTTATCGTGCCACACCTACTGCGACACGGGACCTCGGTTTATACGGTCTCATCCGAAAGACCGGCACCCACGTCCCACAGTGGGATTCGAACCCCCGACTCAAGGATCATCAGATCTTTGAGCCCGACGCTCTAACCACTGGGCCACGCGGGCGGCTTCGAGTGGTTAGAGCATCGGGCTCAAAATCACAAAGCCTCTCACCTCTGTCGGCGCGTACTCGAATACCGGCCGCGGCGTTATGTGAGCGAGTTTGCCAGTTTACTTGCGGAAGGTCGGTGGTCTCTTCCCAGGTACATTGTATCTGGGTTCTCTCCTCCACCAACAAAAACTGGACGCCACCAGATAACTGAAAAATTGTTGAGTGTGGCGGAATGCAATAAATAATCAATCAATCAATCTTTTAACGGTTGTTGATGTTCACCGTCTCCATATGAGTGAAAAATTCTCCGGAGGTCGTTATATAATACACAATCAATCAATCCTTTAAGCAGATATTTTTAAATGGTATTGTGTGACAACACAGAGGAAAAGCCAAACATTATATTTATTAAAGGTTATGTAATACAATATTTGATTTTTTTTTTCAAAACGAGTTTGTACTTTATTCCAACAAAGCATTTTAAATGCAATATGTGCAGTCCAACCTCATTATCTCAAACTCGATATGACCAAGAAAAAACCTCGAGATATCCGAGTATTCGAGATATCGAAGTTTAAACTATATCACTGCAAAAGGTAGTCATTTCATTTACTTAACAGTCCATCATCAGTCATTTTTACAATAAAGAATATTCCAGATAGAACAGGCCCTTGGTCAGTTTCCTCAGAGGCGACTAAATGAAGAGTGACCAGTTTATATCAAACGATTACTAGAGGTATATAAGCCTACCCGAAACCTTAGATCTATAAAACAATCGGTCACTCTAGTTGTTCAAAAAAGTCGAACCGTTACATATGGGGATCGTTGTTTCAGAACAATAGCTCCAAAACTATGGAATGCCCTTCCAGAACATGTAAGGGACTGTAGAACAATGTGCGCGATCAAGAAGTCACTGAAAACACATTTTTTTCCATCAAGCTTTCCAGGGCTAGTTTCTGTCATTTCAGTGAGCCGTGTTTGTTGTTCAGTGCAATTAGATTATCATGTCTGACTGTACGTTTTAAGTTTTGAGTGTTTTGCGATAAAAAAAAGTTTTAATGTATTATATGATTGATTGATTATATATTGTTTAACGTCCCGCTCGAGAATTTTTCACTCATATGGAGACGTCACCATTACCGGTAAAGGGCTTTGCTCGGCACTTATGGCCTCTGAACAGGGAGGGATCTTTAACGTGCCACACCTGCTGTAACACGGGACCTCGGTTTTTGCGGTCTCATCCGAAGGACCGCCCCATTTAGTCGCCTCTTACGACAAGCCAGGGGTGCTGAGGATCCATTCTGACAACCCGGATCCCCACGGGCTTTTAATGTATTATAACTGAGACTGATGTTTATTCTTATTTAACATATTCATGGTATCTTGTGTTTTCATGTTTTAGCTACGGACTGTTTACATGTGATAACGCCTTTTATATCATATTGCTTTTTAATGTTTTATTTTCTATGTATTAAGTTTATAACATTCTGTAATAAGGTATATATGCATTGTAAAGCACCTTTGAACGTACATAATGTATGAAAAGGGTGCTATATAAATATTGTAATATTTATTATCGAATGGAGCGGTCTTTCAAATGAAACCACAGAAACCGAGATCCCGTTTCACAGCGCCTTCTCATAATAAATTACCATGCGCGTTGTGTAACGAAGGAGAAATCGGCGATGACTCCCACTTCATTTCACAACTTTCAATTTCTTCACAATTTAGGGGAAATTGCCTTGATAAAAATCTTTGAAAGATCAAATGTTCTGAAGTTTTCTGAACTTTCTCAACCTAAAACAGAAAATATTAAAGGAAGTCGGCATTTTTATTTCACATGATTTTGAGATTAACTGTTCCTTGTAATTGTTCTATTAACCCGCAAATGAATTACTACCATGTTTATACTTACGTTAGGTGCTCTTTTGTCATCCAAGCACAATACATTGTTTCACATATAAAACTCTTGACAGTTACAAGATATAAAATAGTTTCATACTTGGATATTTTAATGAACATATATATTAACGGCAAACTACCAACTTTATTACAAGCGGGATGACGTCAGTTTCACAATCATCAACTATCTTTGATACACAAGAGCATGTCCTTCGTATGATTAGTTTTTAAAATCGAGGTAGGTCACTAACAAATAAGCTGATGTTACAGGGGTTTCAACAATCGGTAAGTATTTCACAAATTCTATGACTGTTATAACGATCTAATTTACCAATACAACCTGTCATTGGATCAAATTCTGTCTGACGTGTTCCATATCAATTGTTAGGCCGTTCGTAAGGGTTCGATACTATCGGTGGACCGTAGGTCCGTGACCACCAAAAAACAAAAGGTCCACCTGAAATTTTGATACGGTGGACCACCGGTCCACCTGAGGTTGCTAGTGCAATTAACTATTTTTTTTTTACCTCTCTTTAAAAAATACAAACAATATGATCTTTTTGTCCATTAATCTCCCCCTATATAAATCGTTTAACAGCACTACCATCATAAATTATTTTCAAAGACACTCCAAATATTATGGACAAAGTTTCTGTTAATCCGAATTTCCTTCATTTTCCTTCTGTGGTAAATTTGTGTTATATTGATTGATTATATATTGTTTAACGTCCCGCTCGAGATTTTTCACTCATATGGAGACGTCACCATTGCCGGTGATAAGGTAGATAGGGTAATTGTATTCACTTCCTAAATAAACGTGAGAGTTAATAGGTAAGGGTATTAAGTTATTCATTGACGAAATATAGTTTATGTAAATATATATCTTAGTGCATTTCATGTGAAAATCAATTATTGAAGATGTACTCTATGTTTAAGGAGGCTAATCACTTGAAATGGGAATATTATGTACTGCATTGCGTTATGGAGCATAAAGATGTTTCATTTATATAAATTTATTTCATTCTTATCATTATTATCGACACCTGTATATTTAAATATCAATCAATTTTAATTTACTTTACAAAACTAAAAATTATGGAGAAAAGTTTAATGTAGTGTTTACGTAAACACGTTCCCTTACAGGATTTAGTCAAGTTTGAACTGTTTAAATCAATTTAACTTCTGTAATTTTGAAACCCCATTTAACTTGAATTTCCTACTTTAACATTCCCTTTGGAGAACGAAAATGAAAAAAATATTTTTTCCTACTAATAATTATCCCATTTTTCTGACGGGGGACAGGAAACACAAATACATTTTTTGTTGGCCTTATATGGCATTTTATAGTCTCAACTTTGCCTACAGGTCTAGAGTATTTAAAAATATAAATCATTTGACTAGACATTATATGAGTAACTTACATCTCCTAGGAACGGTCGGTGTTTCCAGTACTCAGCGACGTTAAGGAAGCCTTCAATATGAGTGCTTTAAATCAACTTTTTTTCACATATGCGGAGACCCCGTGGGGATCCGGGTTGTCAGAATAGATCCTCAGTACCCCTTGCTAGTCGTAAGTGGCGACTAAATGGGGCGGTCCTTCAGATGAGACCGCAAAAACCGAGGTCCCTTATCACAGCAGGTGTGGCACGTAAAAGACCCCTCCCTGCTCAAAGGCCATAAGCGCCGAGAATAGGCCTAAATTTTGCAGCCTTTCACCGACAATGATGACGTCTCCATATGAGTGAAAAATTCTCGAGCGGGACGTTAAACAATATTTAATCAATCAATCACATGCATATGGTCGGTTGATAATTAAAAATGAAACACAAGTGATGCATCTATTGTGGTAATGTTTCACTGTATGAAGCAAGGCTATCACGTGGTTACCCAGACTTGGATCATCAGGTGCTTTGGATAACGAGACCAGCTAAAATTAGACATGCTTTTATGATACTGTAAAAATGCATCCTGCAAGGGCAAGACATTGTTAAATCAAATAAATTTAATACAACTTATTAAAAAAAGCCCATTTCAAACTTGATTTACACCCTTTCCACACCGATTAATATGGGCTTTTTGCAAGTACAAATATCATTCCAACATTTTCTACATACATACGGATTTGATGAAAACACGTTCCAAATATTGTTTTATAATATTGACCGCTAGGTCGTGTTCTAATGCATTTTAAACGGGGCAAAATATTGTGACATTTCCCCTCGCAATATAACTATAAGAACCTGTATGTCATTAGGTAATATTTTATTATCACGTCATATGGTGTGAAGTGCACAGAGGTACATTTATATACAGTACTGTGATTTTGTCGGGAGGTTTTAATGTCGCCAAGTAGTCCGTGTTTGTCCTAAGCTTAATTTTATATAAATCTTATAAATTTTGAGATTCGTCACTGTTCATTAATTTCCATTTCATAAAAAATCTCATTTCATAAAGAAATCCCCATCTTAAATATTAGTATATGCATTAATGATGGCTTAGAAATTTTATTCTTTCCATTACTTGTTTGGTTGGTTATTTTACGTCCCGTCGTGAATCTTTCATTCATACTGAAACGTCACCAGATGTAAGTGAAGTACCACAAATTTAGACCTATACAAGGACCGAATCAGTGAGAGTTCTTTTACGTGACAACGCGACATGGGACCTCCGTTTTTAAGGACACCATTACTTGGCAATTGCAGTGAATTATTGAGAAATAATGTTTTGACTTGCTAGTAATACTATCCTAACTGTATACCCGTACAGTATCATTACAAACCAAGTTTAGCGCTTTTAAGTACTTTCGGTACTTTGATTTTACCTTGAGACTGACATTTGGGTGTCATCCACTTTTTTAAGAACTTTAACATTGACCCTAACTTTTAAATTATATGTACTAAGGATTTCACATGGCCGTTTATTGTGACAAGACGTTAGTACTGATACCAATATTTTTGACCATTTGCCCTTGGTAATTGACCTACTTTTCAAAACGTTTAGCCATGGCATAACCTTTAAATAGTAAGGAATAGGGCCTTGATATCTTACGTGGGTATTCCGTATGACAAGACCTTTGTGTTTAATCTACGTTTTAAAAACTTTAACTTTGGCCATAATTTTTAATTGTATATACTAGAGACGTTATATTTCACACACGTATTCCTTTTTACAAGACTTCTGTGTTTCTATTAAATGCATTGAGCTTGGCATCTGACCTGCTTTTTAAACCTTTTGACATTACCATACCTTGAAAATGGTAAATACTATTGCTTGGTATAGGAAACCATCTTTTGAAATCTCAAGACAGCTAGGCCATGATTAGTCATATTAGTAAGCAAGTATCTTCTGATAATGCATTTTTTTGGTTCAGTGTAGGGGCTTCAGCGGTAGTTTATGGTCATTATAGGAGATCAAAGTCTGATATGGGGATAGACAGAAAATCAAAAACAAATTATTTCGAGATTAACAAGACCATATCAAAGTACAACTGTTCCTAACTTGTGTTGATTCATTTTATGTCCCTTGACAAAGGTTGGGGGAGGCTTGTTTTTGTCCTGTCTGTCTGAAACTTGATCCGTAAATGGTGAGTGGTAGGGCTCTTATATTTCATGTATGCATTCCTGGTGAAAAGACCTTTCTCTTGAAGTCAACATTTTTAACCTTATGACCTTGGCCTTTCAGTTCAAATTATTTTTTTTTTCAAGAAAACCTAACCTAGGCAATATCTGATGTTTGACCGTGTAACCTTGACCTTTGAGTTTACCTCAAATTTTAAAACTTTAGCAATAACTTTGACCTTGCTCATAACTTTTGAATAATGAGTTATACATCTTTTATATTTCACGTATTCATTTATTGTGACAAGGTCTTTCTTTTAATACCAAAATGTTTGACCCTGTGACCTTCACTATGGATTTTGACCTATTTTTAAGGAAAGTTAACCAAGATAATATATAAAATGTTTAAGATAGGGCTTTTAAATTTTGTATATCAACTCCTTATGGGAAGACTTTACATTTATACCAAATTTTTATCATAGCTATATTTCAATCCTTTTGATCTATTTTCGTCTCAATTTGAGGTTAAAATTTTTCATGGGAATAAAGATTACGAACAATCTTTTACAAATCACAATAGCTGAACAAAGGCAGGACCAAGGTGAGCTATGTAGCCCATTGGCCTGTTGCTATTATATGACTCGATGCCAAATAATATTTACCGTTGCTAAAGAGTATCACCTTGGAGATTGTGGCTTCACCCCCACAGGTAAATGACCAATCAGATTATTGACATGAAAGTATAACAAGCATTCTGAGTGCATTGCAGGCAATACAAAATCCCCTACCGGTAGGATAATTCACTCAAACGTAAGTCAAGCATAATGAAACTCTAACGTGATCTGTAACTACCCAAGAAAAAGCCACACACCTAATTTCTTCACCCAACGCGGAGAAAAAGTCCGGAAAACTGATTCTTGCAATTCATCAAGGGGAATAATTCAGTCAAAAGTAGGTCAAGTATAAAGAAACTCAAACTTGACCTGCAACTATCCAAATCTACATAACAAATTTAAATTGAATCTCTTTATCCAAAGCAGAGAGAAAAGTCCGGAAAACTGATTCAGAATGACACATAGACCACAGAGAGACAGACGGACGCAGGACAGACAGACAGACGGAGAAACTGAGGAGTGATTCATTTGAATCTCCGAGATCCGCATTTTTTTTTTCTCATGGATGCTCGTCGCTGCTCTATATCTGACTTGAACAATAACATTATATTGCTCATGAAGTATACAAATAAGCACACAGATCGACAGGGAAATGCCGGGTGGTGTTATTACGCACGTGACCTTCTTGGTACTATTAATATACGCACTGAACAAACTACCCTAGAAATGTGCCGAGAAGAATTGTCGCATTACTCATAGGAACCACTTCATTGAAGTCACGTGACCTGAACAGTCGCGGCTTAAGTATGCCGGAGAACACAATGCATAAGCACGGTAGGTTATTTTGTTTTATTTTCTCTACGTCTATTTATTTATTTGTCATTCAGTGATGTTTACATGGTAATAAGTTGGTAGGTTATGGTTTGTACTGTAAGTACTGATCGAAAGAACAGCCAATTAAATAAATTTGACATTTGACTTCAAAGTGTACGTGACTTGAGTGTTAAAAAACTCGAGTGGAAAATCAATCCGATACAGCATGTTGAGTGTAACCAATTCCACATTTCCAAGGAAGAGAGGGAACGAGACTCGAGAACGGTACATTTTCTTTTCCCAAAAGGAGTTTCCAGGGCCCCGTGATATTCCAAACAAAGATGTTACATAATCCCTGTAACAAGCCTCTTTCAGATCCGCGCCTGACAATTGGAGATAAAAACTTCCTGAAGAAAAATGATCAAAGATGCATATCTTGTCAATCAATGACGTCATACTACCAAGGTATATATAGAATAATAAAGCCTCTATACCAGTGGCACGCTTCAGTCCCGCTCTTCCGACGTCTGATTCCAGTGCACCGTGTATCGGGTCATACAGATGTATTTTAAAAAGAAATTGAAATGATCCAAATTCAGAAATTTTGCGATTTTTAGATTTGAACCAAACTAGAGGGAAAATGTACCAATCCCGATCACAATCGATGTAAATTACTAAATATAAGCATATTCTTGCTAATTGTATACATTTTTTATCAAGATATTCCTTTATAAATTCATTAATTTGTTAACCATTTTAAATCAAGGGATTGCAGTTTTCTGATTACAATGTTCTCTATGACTACTTTTCTATAATTTCGATCTGGTTTGATTCAAATTTTTAAAAAATCACAATATTCCGGAAGTTTGAACATTTCATTTCAATTTCTTTTTAAAATACATTTGCATGATATATCTTTTCCTAAATGACATGCTTCTTGAGTTATGCTTCATATAATGTATTTTAACGAACCATTAAATAACATGTTGATGTAATTATCTATTTTAAGAGCATTAGTAAAGTATTTCAAATAAAGTCTTTCAAGTAGGATTACATAGGATTACAACAGTACTTTGTTTTCTCTGTCGAAACACGAACACATGAAATATACAAATATAAAACACAACAACCAGATAAAAAAAAATGATTTTTTTTAATAAATAAAAAACAACCACAACAGATCAATTCTGTGTAATTATGATACTAATTGAACATATCCTGCTTGTGAATTTTAAATTTCCTCTTCAAAAATTCTTCCTTTTTTGTTATTATTTTCAAGTATCACGCTTCAGCAGGCTTATGATAAAAAGCTTGGATTTCCGTTGACTGCTCATTCCGGATGTGTCGCTTCTCCGCTTTAACATTGGGTTAACTTTGATCTGTGTCAAATTTCTGTAGGACAATGGCGAAATAATTTTATACTAAATGGATAGAAAGAGAATGCCGCGCACAGCACGGGTTCAGGAAAGGGAGGCAACCTGGGGTAAGCTGAAACATATTATGTTTGCATATTACTTAGGGGAGGGGGGTTGATATGGTAAGTTTCACCGTACCTTATTCGAGATTAGCATTCGTGAATACCACATTTAGTATGCTCCGACTGAAATACGCATCTATAGTAAATATCCAAACAGGACTACAAGCTCAGAATTACAGGAAGTTAGAGTATGCAAATTTGCTAATGAGAATGATCTATACTCCAATCACATGTATTTAAACACACGATCCTAACATGCTAATTACTACGTTATAAAATGCAGTGTGTTGTTGACCAATGCGAATCCATTGCCAATAACACAGTCGTTATCTAATGGGAAATTAAATTACTGTAGGACGACCAAAAACCCAGCTCTATAAGTCAATATAAATCTTAACATGGAGGAGAAATTAATTTCTAGGAATAAATGAGGTGGGGGAGTCAACACAAGGTTTCGCGGAGACGATGCTAGGGATTTGAACCAAAATAGAAGCACTTTTATTTTCATTAACGGGAATTCAGAGAAGGGAGGGTGTATCCTGCGGTAGTCACAGTAGTCACACGTTGAATCTGCAAGGTATCGATCATTAAAGTAGAATGTGTGGATCCGCTCCATCTTCAGTCCCATCCGTAAAAGTACTAAACGTTTACATCTTTGTATGTCGTTTTGCGATTCTAGGGGTCGCATCCATGTGTTACATGTAATCCAGGTCGACTTCCGGTGTCCCAGCGTTACCCGTCTCTGTGTTGGTCTGTATCTCGTATTCAAACTCAAAATCTACCAATAACTTCTTTTAGATTTTATTTTGAAGAAATCAGGTTACTTTAAAAGCAAAATGACCATCTGACTGTGCTGTGTTATTATGGTTGATTATTTCATATAAACCTTTCGTTGGTGATGTAGTAATGGACAAGACTGTTGTGTCCTTCCTGATCTTACAAAACGGAATGATAAAGTGTTACATGTATTTGTCAACAAAAATGAACTTGAATAACAAAAATATCGTACCATGAAATATACCTACCTACCTATCTATCTACACCTACATACCTACATCTGTACATACATGCATGCTTGCATACAGACAGACAGACACACACACACGCGCGCGCGTTCATACGTTCATCCATCCATCTATGCACACGTGATATTATATCACACACCTACTCGCATATATAAAAATCTTAGATACACATGTGCATACCAGATGAGATGGAGAGGTGAGAATTATATTTCTATTTTCGCAGCAAACTACATGTTTAATCTGGACCAGTGCTATGTGTACTATTTTGATCAGAATAACAATCCTGCAAACTACACCCCACCGGAAAGTACTGCGATACCCGGACCCACAAGCACCATTTCTCATCGAAAAGAAGGTAAATATAGTGTTTATTCTCTGTGGATCTGAGAAATTGTAGCTTTGCTCGCCGTTTGGTTTGTTCAGAATCTTAAATCAGAAAGTACTGACATGCTTCATTTGTTTCATTATTTCTACATTCACCCTGACGAATACATGGGGATTTCTTTATCCTCCGTACAGATTTTAACGTTCTATAGCAGAAAAGCAGGACTGTGAGAAACATTCAAAGATTTTATTTTTTCCCCATTGATCGAATAGTAATTCGATGTTTTAAATAAATTCAACCATGTTCTGAGAGAGAGAGAGAGAGAGAGAGAGAGAGAGAGAGAGAGAGAGCATATAAATACACATGTTTCGGTTCGTATAAATTTTGATCTCCAAATTACCGGTGAAACTTTAATGATTAATGAAGAATGAAATTTAATTTCTGCTTTCTTTTCAGATTTTTGGAGTGAAAATCTAGTACCAATTATTGCCGGAGGAATTGGTCTGGTAGTGGTCATCTTCTTCATGATCATCTGTTGCCTGTGTAGTGCGCGGAGGGAGCGGCGAAAAAGGTCTGACATAACGCAAAACTCTTGAACAATTCTCTTCTGACCCAAAGTAGCTTCGCAAGTAATGGTGGTCCTTCTTTCGGAGAAAACATGATTACAACTCTTTACTGTTACTGACAGTAATAGTGACGTCATTAAGAAGAGCTGGCGAGTGCATTACCTAGCACATTTTTATTTGCATATGGCGCATGTCTGTCATTCGCAGAAACTTGAATCAGTTTCAGACGTAAACGTTACCCCGGTCATTCTGATCCTCTCCCTCCTTCACAGATGCACATTGTAATTTCACTGTAGGTGACAGAGGACGGGTATTATCTGATTTGTCTGTCCGTCTGTCTGTATTGCTCTTTATTAAGAACCTATTATTACGTTAAGATTTTGGAGGACAACCGTCCGTTGCTGATTTCAATGAATTGAGAAATCTTGAAGCTCCCTTATGTGGAAGATTTTGAAATAGTATAATGGTACAGGTGTTAACAAATCCGTAATGGTGTTTATCTATTTATTTCTCTAACGCATTTACATTTCCTTTTTGCCTTTGATATCTTTACAAACTGTAATCATGGTAACTATTTCCTCGTGAACAACGGGGGTATGAATATTGATAAATATAGTTCATGTACGTCTATTTTATTGGCTTTGAATTCCGACAGACTAAAACGCAGACTATAAAGATAACAAATAAATTCAATTTTTGAAAATACATAAAGATATGAACTGCAACGCTTCACTCCAGCATCATTTTCATGAAGCGCTAATACGAGTGTTAAGCGTCGCAGCACATACTCCCATGAACTTGCAGTAATGAAATTCATTTCTTAAATGTAAACTTTGATCTACAGGAAAGAGATTGAAGGGGAATACAGAATAGTAGCTAGCACCCTGACTAACATTACAGATTCCGAGGATGGTTGTACTTACGAGACTCTTAGCATGGTAAACAGTTAATCGTATTATTCATGTATTTTATTATGCTACGTGAACAAGTGATCACTTCACATTCATAGGGAATTTTTTTAAAGAATACAAAATTTAGAGTAGGGCAAACATGGACTCCTGAACATTCCAGAAGTAGGATAAGGTGTTCTGGAAAAGTAAGCGTTCCCTGTCAACGATATAATTTACTCGAGTGTATTAACTCTTGATTTCATAAAAAAATATTCTTTGACTTCAAAATTATAACAACAACAAAAAAAAAAAAAAATTAGAAAAGTAAATTTTATGAAAATCAACTGAGTTGTCGACATGACTGAATTGCACTTAACAATCTTTCATGCTGTATCATACAGAGAGACCCTACTTATAACGGAGGTGTGAAATTACCAACACGCAGGCAGAAAGGCAAATTAAAAGGGGTGTCCAATCCTTTCTCCGCCATGAAGCGCCTTCTAAGTGAGGACGGGGAAAGCACCGGAAGTACGGACACTACCATTACATTTTCCGACTATAAGAGGTCACAACCACTTCCGGCCATACCTGAGGCTTACCATAACAAAGACACCGTAAAAGCAATAGATGACTACACGGAAATCGGATCTGAGAATCCCATAGATAATAACGTGTACCATCATCTGGACTCTTCGGGGAAAGCCAGCAAAGAAGTATGTCTTGACGGCAATCCGTACGAGACACTCCGTCAGAGTAAAATTTTGGCGATGGAGCAGGAGAAAAGGAACACGGATGATTATTTCGTGCTCGAGAAAGGTAAATCAGGTGGAAAAGACGAAGGAACACCCCAGAATAGACAGAGCGGAGGGTATTTCTGTCTAGAGAAAGTAAACAGAGTCAATTCGGAAAGTGGGTTGTGTAAAAGTAGTTCTCAGGGTGTTATTATTCCCCCGGAATCTGTGCGTGCGCTAGAAACCAGTTTGGCTGCTAAATTTAGCGATGAAAATATTGAAAGTGTATCTAAAACGGAAAGTGAACGATTGAAAGTCGGAAATTCGGATCTGACCGATTCTAACATAACCACCACAAATCAGAATGCTGAGAATAGATTGAGCAATGCTTATTTTACGCTTGCTAAAGAGAACGATTCGAACACTACACAAGCCCCTCCCCTTCAAAATGAATATTTAGACCTCGAGAAACCAATGGCGAATTGTAGTCGGGTATCTTACGTAGAACCAACGGAGCTTCATAGACACAGTTATGTGGATATTGTCGCCGATTTCGCAAAGGGCAAGGAAAACAGAGTCGGCTCTATTCCAGCCTACGCAAAAGTGGAAAAATAATATTAAAATATTCATGTACTTGTGTATGAATAAGACAGCTGTTTTGCTGATAAACGTGAGGGTAGGCCATGAAAGGAAAACAACCCTTGAAGTTCGCGTTCTGGAAAGGAAACAAAGAGTCCTATTGTGGTAGTGGTTGATGTGGCCTTTTCAGTAACACAAGTGTTGTTATAGTGTTGTGTTGACGCGCGTGTGAAATTCTTTGTTTGGGAGAGAGTGCAGTGATAAGTGGTCTATCCTCAAACTGAAAGGCAAAAATGTCGCCTTAGAAATCTACCGTGACGGGTTACTAAAGTATCTGCAGATGACGTCGATTTATGTTTTGATGGGGCACTAGACGCACAATCATTCTGACCGTGTAAATAAAGATATGATTAAATATCTGAAATTATTTTCATTCATACAGATGGTTAACACATTATAAACTGAGCAAAGCTGTATTCTTTAATAACTTGTTATTTCGAAACTGAATGTCGGTTTTGTAATTCATAAGTGGTAATTATGGAACTCAGAATTCCGTCATCATTCCCATAACAATACCCATAATAGCCCTATAACAGCTCCATAACAAGCCCCATAACAGCCCTATAACTAGCCCCATAACAGCCCCATGACAAGCCCCATAACAGACCTACAACAAGCCCTGTAACAGCCCCATAATAAGCCCTATAACAAGCCCCATAATAAGCCCTATAACAAGCCCCATTATACGCCCTATAACAGCCCTATAACAGTCCTATAATAAGCCCACTAGCAGCCCTATAACAAGTTCCATAATAAGCCCTATAACAAGCCCCATTATACGCCCTATAACAGCCCTATAACAAACCCCATAATAAGCCCTATAACAAGCCCCATAACAAGAGGCATTGCTGCCTTTACACTATATTTCTTGAGCAATAGTTTTGTCTTAGATACATGGACAGAGACGACATACAATTGAATGATTGAATCGAATAATTTAAAGTCAAATAATTATAAATGTTTGTGTAGCCTGTTAAAAAGATTCCTATCTTTCTGTAGGTATCCGGAATATTCTCCGTTAATGTCGCCATTGCATGATGAGAGTAGACAAAGGAACTGTTAAGATAAACACTTCAAATGTTGGCGCTGTTTTAATGGCGAAAAGGACTCCTCTTGGAACAATCATGCATATTTTGGCGCATTTGATTTAGCGGATCGGCAAAGATATTAGAAATTCAGAGTCATGTGTTCATTTGATCGGTCGTGGTAGTTCAGTGGTTAGAGCGAACATTTCGTAGCCGGAAGGTCGTGAGTTTAACCCTGCTATGGCCGCGTCAAACCTAAGACATAAATAGAGGATCTTAAATGAGTGCTTATGGCCTATGATATTTATGAAATGAGTTGTGAAATTGAATATTGTCCGAGCCTTGGCTGGAGAAATGTTTAAACCTGGTAACGAATTTCATAAATTTCATATGTCTTAAGCACGAGTGTTGATAATATTTATCAAACAATTATCAACAAACGCATGTTTTTGGTTTTTTTTTTTCAAATTTATA